>ONZH01028126.1:0-52282 GCA_900303285.1 Rhinella marina | reverse complement strand
TCACTACAATTTTGCACCTCGGTGGGTTAGCCTGGTGGAACAACGGCCAAGTATTGCGAATACTACTATTAGATGCTCCGGCTACAGGTCTTTTGGCACTGCTGCCCTGTGCCACATTCTCCTTTTTTTTAAAGCTCAAAGTCTGGCTGGAACTGGACCCCTTTTGCTTATCCATTCCAGACATTTTTCAATTCACTCTGTGGCCCTCAGTGTATCTCCCTGTCTCTCCCTATCTCTCCCTGTCTCTCTCTCCCTGCTTGATTAAATACTAGCCCTGAACTGGCTCTGCACTTGCCCTGCAGTATCCCTGATATGTGTAATATGGATTTCCAGAGCAATTACACCCCAATTTTCACAAAACAGGTCTCAGAGTCTCAGAATTTCACACACACTGCTTTTGCTCGTCTCAGCAGTCGCAGCAGAAGTGATGTGTCACTGGCTTACCGAGCCTGAGCCAATCAGAGCAAGCCCTGCCCACTAGGTCAGGTGACCGCTTTCTTCCCGGGCTTTTGCGCATGATAAACGAACTAACAGTAAAGGTTCACTAATGAATTGAAATCGTACGCAACAGCGTATACAGTAACTTATACGCAGCAATAACGTATAATTTATAGGACAAACTACGTAGCGAATGCGTACAAAGCCAAGTGAATCACCTAATATTCGGATTTGCTTCGCAGCTAAAAAAATCCCAAGATTCGATACGAATCAATGAATCGACGAATCGATTCGCTCATCTCTATTGAGAATATGTGGAAAGAGCTGAAAACTGCTGTTCACAAACGCTCTCCATCCAACCTCAAAGAGCTCGAGCTGTTTTGCAAGGAAGAATGGGCAAGAATTTCAGTCTCTAGATGTGCAAAACTGATAGAGACATACCCCAAGCGACTTGCAGCTGTAATCGCAGCAAAAGGTGGCGCAAAACAAAGTATTAATGCAAGGGGGCCGAAAAATTTTTCACGCCCCACTTTTTAGTTTTATTATTACAAAAAAAGTTTAAATGATCCAATAAATTTCGTTCCACTTCACAATTGTGACCCACTTGTTGTTGATTCTTCACCAAAAATTTAAAATGTTATATCTTTTTGTTTGAAGCCTGAAATGTGGCAAAAGGTTGAAAAGTTCCAGGGGGCCGAATACTTTCGCAAGGCACTGTATATAAGTCTTTCTGGGGACTTGAACTTAGGATTTCTACATGCATAACAGACCACCAATAAGCTATATCATTACCACATAGAGATGCATGCTTTTTCTATACTTAAAAGCTTACGCATATTGGTGTCTTTATAATCATATATTGTGCTTGTAAATAAATCATATATATATATATATATATATATATATATATATATATATATATAATATATGCCTAAGTTGGAGTGCTGCCTCGTTTTCTGTGGATATATATATATATATATATATATATATATATATATATATATACCGTAGAGACCAAAAGTTTGGACACACTCTCTCATTCAAAGAGTTTCTGTATTATCAATGACTATGAAAATTGTAGATTCACACTGAAGGCATCAAAACTATGAATTACCACATGTGGAATTATATACTTAACAAAAAAGTGTGAAACAACTGAAAATATGTCTTATATTCTAGGTTCTTCAAAGTAGCCACCTTTTGCTTTGATTACTGCTTTGCACACTCTTGGCATTCTCTTGATGAGCTGGTTCAGTATGCCTTCAATTTTGAATATATGACCAACAGTGTCACCAGCAAAGCACCCCCACACCATCACACCTCCTCCTCCATGCTTCACGGTGGGAACCAGGCATGTAGAGTCCATACGTTCACCTTTTCGGCGTCGCACAGAGACACGGTGGTTGGAACCAAAGATCTCAAATTTGGACTCATCAGACCAAAGCACAGATTTCCACTGATCTAATGTCCATTCCTTTTGTTCTTTAGCCCAAACAAGTCTCTTCTGCTTGTTGCCTGTCCTTAGCAGTGGTTTCCTAGCAGCTATTTTACCATGAAGGCCTGCTGCACACAGTCTCCTCTTAACAGTTGTTGTAGAGATGTGTCTGCTGCTAGAACTCTGTGTGGCATTGACCTGGTCTCTAATCTGAGCTGCTGTTAACCTGCGATTTCTGAGGCTGGTGACTCGGATGAACTTACCCTCCACAGCAGAGGTGACTCTTGGTCTTCCTTTCCTGGGGCGGTCCTCATGTCAGCCAGTTTCTTTGTAGCGCTTGATGGTTTTTGCCACTGCACTTGGGGACACTTTCAAAGTTTTCCCAATTTTTCGGACTGACTGACCTTCATTTCTTAAAGTAATGATGGCCACTCGTCTTTCTTTACTTAGCTGCTTTTTTCTTGCCATAATACAAATTCTAACAGTCTATTCAGTAGGACTATCAGCTTTGTATCCACCTGACTTCTGCCCAACACAACTCATGGTCCTAACCCCATTTATAAGGCAAGAAATCCCACTTATTAAACCTGACAGGGCATACCTGTTGAAGTGAAAACCATTTCAGGTGACTACCTCTTGAAGCTCATCAAGAGAATGCCAAGAGTGTGCAAAGCAGTAATCAAAGCAAAAGGTGGCTACTTTGAAGAACCTAGAATATAAGACATATTTACAGTTGTTTCACACTTGTTTTTGTTAAGTATGTAATTCCACTTTCACAGTTTTGATGCCTTCAGTGTGAATCTACAATTTTCATAGTCATGAAAATACAGAAAACTCTTTGAATGAGGTGTGTCCAAACTTTTGGTCTGTACTGTATATATATATATATATATATATATATATATATATATATATATACACACACACTACCGTTCAAAAGTTTGGGGTCACCCAGACAATTTTGTGTTTTCCATGAAAACTCACACTTATTTATCAAATGAGTTGCAAAATGAATAGAAAATATAGTCAAGACATTGACAAGGTTTTATTTGAAATAATAGTTTTCTCCTTCAAACTTTGCTTTCGTCAAAGAATGCTCCATTTGCAGCAATTACAGCATTGCAAACCTTTGGCATTCTATCTGTTAATTTGCTGAGGTAATCTGGAGAAATTTCACCCATGCTTCCAGAAGCCCCTCCCACAAGTTGGTTTGGCTTGATGGGCACTTTTTGCGTACTATACGGTCAAGCTGCTCCACAATAGCTCAATGGGGTTGAGATCTGGTGACTGTGCTGGCCACTCCATTACAGATAAAATACCAGCTGCCTGCTTCTTCCCTAAATAGTTCTTGCATAATTTGGAGGTGTGCTTGGGCTTGTTGTCCTGTTGTAGGAGGAAATTGGCTCCAATCAAGTGCTGTCCACAGGGTATGGCATGGCATTGCAAAATGGAGTGATAGCCATCCTTATTCAAAATCCTTTTTACCTTGTACAAATCTCCCACTTTACCAGCACCAAAGCAACCCCAGACCATCACATTACCTCCACCATGCTTGACAGATGGCGTCAGGCATTCTTCCAGCAACTTTTCAGTTGTTCTGCATCTCACAAATGTTCTTCTGTATGATCCAAACACCTCAAACTTCGATTCGTCTGTCCATAATACTTTTTTCCAATCTTCCTCTGTCCAATGTCTGTGTTCTTTTGGCCATATTAATCTTTTCCTTTTATTAGCCAATCTCAGATATGGCTTTTTCTTTGCCACTCTGCCCTGAAGGCCAGCATCCCGGAGTCGCTTCTTCACTGTAGACATTGACACTGGTGTTTTGCGGGTACTATTTAATGAAGCTGTCAGTTGAGGACCTGCGAGGCGTCTATTTCTCAAACTAGAGACTCTAATGAACTTGTCTTGTTGCTCAGTTGTGCAGCGGGCCTCCCACTTCTCTTTCTACTCTGGTTAGAGCCTGCCAATTTCTCGCATGGAATAGCCTTCATTTCTAAGAACAAGAATAGACTGTCGAGTTTCACATGATAGTTCTCTTTTTCTGGCCATTTTGAGAGTTTAATCAAACCTACAAATGTACTGCTCCAGATTCTCAACAAAGGAATGTCGGTTTTATAGCTTCTCTAACCAGCAAAACTGTTTTCAGCTGTGCTAACATACTTGTACAAGGGTTTTCAAGGGTTTTCTAAACATCCATTAGCCTTCTTACACAAATAGCAAACACAATGTACCATTAGAACACTGGAGTGATGGTTGCTGGAAATGGGCCTCTATACACCTATGTATATATTGCATTAAAAACCAGACTTTGCAGCTAGAATAGTCATTTACCACATTAACCATGTATAGAGTGTATTTCTGATTAATTTAATGTTATCATCATTGAAAAAAACTGTGCTTTTCTTTCATAAATAAAGAAATTTCTAAGTGACCCTAAACTTTTGAACGGTAGTGTGTATGTATATATATATATATATATATATATATATATATATATATACAGTACAGACCAAAAGTTTGGACACACCTTCTCATTCAAAGAGTTTTCTGTATTTTCATGACTATGAAAATTGTAGATTCACACTGAAGGCATCAAAACTATGAATTAACACATGTGGAATTATATACTGAACAAAAAAGTGTGAAACAACTGAAAATATGTCTTATATTCTAGGTTCTTCAAAGTAGCCACCTTTTGCTTTGATTACTGCTTTGCACACTCTTGGCATTCTCTTGATGAGCTTCAAGAGGTAGTCACCTGAAATGGTATTCCAACAGTCTTGAAGGAGTTCCCAGAGATGCTTAGCACTTGTTGGCCCTTTTGCCTTCACTCTGCGGTCCAGCTCACCCTAAACCATCTCGATTGGGTTCAGGTCTGGTTACTGTGGAGGCCAGGTCATCTGGCGTAGCACCCCATCACTCTCCTTTTTGGTCAAATTGCCCTTACACAGCCTGGAGGTGTGTTTGGGGTCATTGTCCTGTTGATAAATAAATGATGGTCCAACTAAACGCAAACCAGATGGAATAGCATGCCGCTGCAAAATGCTGTGGTAGCCATGCTGGTTCAGTATGCCTTCAATTTTGAATAAATCCCCAATAGTGTCACCAGCAAAGCACCCCCACACCATCACACCTCCTCCTCTATTCTTCACGGTGGGAACCAGGCATGTAGAGTCCATCCGTTCACCTTTTCTGCGTCGCACAAAGACACGGTGGTTGGAACCAAAGATCTCAAATTTGGGCTCATCAGACCAAAGCACAGATTTTCACTGGTCTAATGTCCATTCCTTGTGTTCTTTAGCCCAAACAGGTCTCTTCTGCTTGTTGCCTATCCTTAGCAGTGGTTTCCTAGCAGCTATTTTACCATGAAGGCCTGCTGTACACAGTCTCCTCTTAACAGTTGTTGTAGAGATGTGTCTGCTGCTAGAACTCTGTGTGGCATTGACCTGGTCTCTAATCTGAGCTGCTGTTAACCTGCGATTTCTGAGGCTGGTGACTCGGATGAACTTATCCTCCGCAGCAGAGGTGACTCTTGGTTTTCCTTTCCTGGGGCGGTCCTCATGTCAGACAGTTTCTTTGTAGCGCTTGATGGTTTTTGCCACTGCACTTGGGGACACTTTCAAAGTTTTCCCAATTCTTCGGACTGACTGACCTTCATTTCTTAAAGTAATGATGGCCACTCATTTTTCTTTACTTAGCTGCTTTTTTCTTTCCATATTACAAATTCTATTCAGTAGGACTATAGGTTGTGTATCCACCTTCTGCCCAACACAACTCATGGTCCCAACCCCATTTATAAGGCAAGAAATCCCACTTATTAAACCTGACAGGGCACACCTGTGAAGGGAAAACCATTTCAGGTGACTACCTCTTGAAGCTCATCAAGAGAATGCCAAGAGTGTGCAAAGCAGTAATCAAAGCAAAAGGTGGCTACTTTGAAGAACCTAGAATATAAGACATATTTACAGTTGTTTCACACTTTTTTGTTAAAGAGGTTGTCCGGTCCCAAAATCAAAATTCTTTTTCTGTGCTCCTAACACCCCTCACCATCCATACATATGCCCCCAGTAACTGTTTTTCATATCTGAGCTTTCCTTCTCCCCTGGAAGACATCACATTATCCTCGCAGATCTGTTTACTTTCTCCCCTTCCTGTTTTGTTGAATACATAACTTTATTGATATACAAGGCTGGCTGCACTGCACAGAGATGAATCACAGGCTGGACACGCCCCCCACACTGCTCTGTGTGCAGCAGCCACACCCATTATAACTCCTGTGTCCAGGTCACTACTCCAGGGATCAGCAACCCTTGGCACTCCAGCTGCTGTGAAACTACAATTCCCAGCATGCTCTATTCATTTCTATGGGAGTTCAGAGAATGGCAGAGTAGGTATGCATGCTGGGAGTTGTAATTTCACAAAGGCTGGAGTACTGGAGGTTTCTGATCCCTGCAATACACACAAACATGAGTCTACTTCTCAGTGTCTAAATCCCATCACTGACCGTCTACAGGCCTAATAGTGTCATCTACTGATCCTCCATAACAGTGTCATCCACAGTGCTCTCATAACAGTGACATCCACAAGCCCCAATAACAGTAACATCCACAAGCCCCAATAACAGTGGCATCCACAGCACCCCCATAACCTTGCTCTTGACTGAGTCTGCTCCTGAGACAAGTGACTGAGCTAAGTGACCAGTAGAGTTATAAGAGTTGTAAAGAAGTTGTAAAAAGTTTGCAGTAAATACTTTATTCTTGTTAATTGATTGCTGTTTTGTCACTAGGATGGATAGCAAGATTGAAAGTTTTCAACAGTGCACAGTCTGCCACATGTATGAACAACAGGAGCAGCAGTTCCTGGGTGAACACCGCTGTGGTAGATGTGAGCATGTTGCCAATCTGGAAGCTTACATTAGAGATCTGGAGAAGCATATTGCAACACTGAAGGAAACAAGAGATCTTGAGAGGGGCCTGCTTCTCACAGAACAGGCAGTTATGGGGTCTGTTATGGAGGGTGGAGAGGAAAATCAGGAGGCCCATGTAAGGAGCTGGGTTAACCCGAATAGAGGGAGTGGCAAGGGGTCTAGGAAAAGGAAGGCCAGTCCTGCTTCTGTGCACCCAAGCAAAATTGCCAAGTTAGGTGATGATGCAAGGGTGTCAGTCTCAGAAATGGCAACCCTAGTGGATACTGGTCTCCCTAACAGCCGGGGGAGCAGTCCATCTAGTAGTGGGGGGGATGGTAAAGCAGGTAGGCCGAGACAGCTAGTAGTGGTAGGGGATTCCATAATCAGGAAGATGGATAGAATAATTTGTCGCCAAGACCGCCTCAACCGAATAGTTTGCTGTCTCCCTGGTGCCAGGGTTCGGCATGTGGTGGAACGGGTGGACAAATTACTGGGAGGGGCTGGGGATGACCCAGCTGTCGTGGTCCATGTGGGAACCAACAACAGAATAAATGGTAGGTGGAGGTCTGTTAAGAATAATTATAGAGAACTAGGAGCCAAGCTGAAGGGATGGACCTCCAAGATTGTATTCTCAGGAATACTGCCTGTGCCATGCGCATCGCAGGACAGACAGCGGGAGCTGAGGGAGTTGAATGCATGGCTCAAGTCTTGGTGTAAGGGAGAAGGGTTCGGGTTCTTAGAGCACTGGGCTGATTTTTCATTGGGGTACAAATTGTATTCTGCGGATAAATTGCACCTGAATGGAAGAGGGGCTGCTGTGCTGGGGGAGAGAATCCTAGAGGGGGTGGGTGAGTTTTTAAACTAGGGATTTGGGGGGGGGACAAGCAGAAAATAAAGCAAAGCATGCAGTGGTAAATAGGTTAGAGAGTGGTCAGAACAGAGTGGTGGGTGGAGAAGTGGACCACGGGGGGAGGATAACAGCAGTGGATAAGGAGATCCATGTGTTACAAATCAGCAGAAAAAACATGTCTAGTCAGAAAACATCAATAAATTACATTTCTAAACCGAAATGTACAAAAACACATGGTAATTTAAAGTGTATGTTCACAAATGCCAGAAGTCTAGCAGGCAAAATGGCTGAGCTTGAGGTCATGGTACTGGAGGAGGAAATTGATATAGTTGGAGTTGCTGAGACATGGCTGGACTCTTCGCATGACTGGGCTGTCAATCTCCAGGGTTATACTCTGTTTCGGAGGGATAGGGAGAATAGGAAAGGAGGAGGAGTATGTCTGTATGTCAGAAGTAGTATAAAAGTGAGTATGAAGGAGACAATAGGGGGTGATGATTGTGTGAATGCAGAATCCGTGTGGGTGGAATTACAAGGGGAGACTAACAATGAAAGAATTATTTTTGGTGTAATTTATAGACCCCCAAACATCACTGAGGAGATAGAGGATCAGCTGCATAGACAAATAGAGCGGGCTGCCCAGGCGGGTACAGTAGTGATAATGGGAGATTTTAACTTTCCCTGGTATTGATTGGGGTCATGGATCGGCTTCAACTGCAAAGGAGAGAAATTTTCTTAACTTATTGCAGGATAATTTTATGGGCCAGTTTGTAGAAGAACCAACAAGAAGTGATGCACTGTTGGATCTGGTTATATCTAACAATGCAGAGATAGTTGAGGAGGTAATTGTTCGGGAAAACCTTGGTAATAGTGACCACAATATAGTTACTTTTATCCTAAAGTGTAGAAAGCATAAACATGCTGGGAGATCAAAAACATTTAATTTTAAAAAGGCCAATTTCCCAGGGTTATGGGCCGCACTCCAGGACATAGACTGGGAGCAGCTGTTGTCAAGTAGTGACACAGATGATAAATGGGAGACCTTCAAATCTACACTGGGTAACTATACTGCAGAATTTATTCCCAGGGGGAACAAATACAAACGCTTAAAATTAAACCCTGCGTGGCTTAATGCGGATGTTAAAAGGGCAATACATGAAAAACAAAGGGCATTTAAAATATACAAATCAGAGGGGTCTGCCATAGCCTTTAATAACTACAAAAGGGTTAATAAAGATTGTAAAAGGTCTATAAAAGCAGCAAAAGTTCAAAATGAAAGGCTGGTGGCCAGGGATAGCAAAACCAATCCCAAAAAATTCTTCAAATATATAAATGCAAAAAAACCTAGGTCAGAGCATGTAGGACCCCTGAATAATAGTGATGGGGAATTGATTACTGGGGATCAGGAAAAGGCGGAGCTACTGAATGAGTTCTTTAGTTCTGTATATACACATGAAGAGGTGGGAGCTGCTGTCGGTAGAGTAAGTGCTGGTGATACTTCATGTAATATACTCAACTCGTTCAATATAGATATGGTCAAAGCTAAGTTAAACAAAGTAAACATGAATAAGGCTCCAGGACCGGATGGGTAACACCCAAGAGTTCTTAAGGAACTTAGTTCAGTAATTTCTTTGCCCTTGTATATAATATTCAAAGATTCTCTGGTGACTGGCATAAAGCAAATGTGGTGCCCATCTTCAAGAAGGGCTCTAGGTCATCCCCCGGGAATTACAGACCGGTAAGCTTAACGTCCATTGTGGGGAAACTTTTTGAGGGTCTAATAAGGGACTATATACAGGAATATGTTTTGGATAATAGTATTATAAGTGATAACCAGCATGGTTTTACTAAGGACAGAAGCTGTCGGACTAACCTGATTGGTTTTTATGAAGAAGTGAGTAGAAGTCTGGATAGAGGGGCGGCTGTGGATATTGTGTATTTGGACTTTGCAAAAGCGTTTGACACGGTCCCTCATAGACGTCTGACGGGTAAATTAAGGTCGGTTGGATTAGAAAATCTACTCTGTAACTGGATTGAGAACTGGCTGAAGGAGCGTACTCAGCGAGTGGTGGTGAATGATTCCTACTCTGAATGGTCCCCAGTTATAAGTGGTGTACCCCAAGGTTCAGTGCTGGATCCACTTTTATTTAATTTATTTATTAATGATATAGAGGGAGGAATTAACAGCACTGTTTCAATTTTTGCAGATGACACTAAGCTTTGTAGTAGAGTCCAGTCTATGGAAGATGTGCAGAAGTTACAAGCTGACTTGGACACACTGAGTGTTTGGGCATCCTCTTGGCAGATGAGGTTCAATGTGGATAAATGTAAAGCTATGCATCTGGGTACTAACAACTTGCATGCCTCCTATGTCCTAGGGGGAGTAACACTGGGAGAGTCACTTGTAGAGAAGGATCTGGGTGTCCTTGTAGACCATAGACTGCAGAATAGCATGCAATGTCAATCGGCTGCTTCTAAGGCCAGCAGGATATTGTCATGTATTAAAAGAGGTATGGACTCGCGGGACAGGGATGTCATATTACCACTGTATAAAGCATTAGTACGGCCTCATCTGGAATATGCTGTTCAGTTCTGGGCTCCGGTTTATAGGAAGGATGTCCTGGAGCTGGAAAGGGTGCAGAGACGGGCAACTAAACTGATAAGGGGCATAGAGCATCTTAGCTATGAAGAAAGATTGAAGGAGTTAAACTTGTTTAGTCTTGAGAAGAGATTTATAAGGGGGGACATGATCAACCTGTATAAGTATCTAAATGGCCCATACAAAAAATATGGTGAAAAACTGTTCCAGGTAAAATCCCCTCAAAAGACAAGGGGGCACTGTCTCCGCCTGGAAAAGCAAAGGTTCAGACTCCAGGGGTGACAAGCCTTCTTTACTATAAGAACTGTGAATCTGTGGAACAGTCTACCGCAGGAGCTGGTCACAGCAAAGACAGCTGAGGGCTTCAAAACAGGCTTAGATAAATTCTTAGAGAAAAAGAAGGTCACCACATATTAAGAAATGTAGAGTCATGTCTTAAGGTTACCCGTCCCCCTCCCCTTCATCACTCCTACCCCCTCCCTTGGTTGAACTTGATGGACATGTGTCTTTTTTCAACCGTATTAACTATGTAACTATGTAACTATTTAATAACAGTGACATCCACAGCACCCCCATAACAGTGTCATCCACAGATGCCCCAGAACAGTGTCATCCATAGATCCTCCATAACAGTGTCATCCACAGCAACCCCATAAATGTGACATTCACAGTGCCCCCATAACAGTTATATCCACAGATCTCACATAAGGGTACATTCACACGACCGTAGTTTTGGGTCCGTATCCGTTCTGCAATTTTGCGGAATGGGTGCGGACCTATTCATTTCAATGGGGCCGCAAAAGATGCGGACAGCACACCTTGTGCTGTCCACATCCGTTGTTCTGTTCCGTGGCTCCGACAAAAAATATAGAGCATGTCTTATCCTTGTCCGCAAGCACAGACAAGGATAGGCATTCTCTATATAGCGCTGGCCATGTGCGGTGCGCAAATTGCCGTGTGGACCGCAAAACACTTATGTTCGTGTGAATGCACCCTAAGGGCTTGTTCACACGACCGTATGAAAAAAACGGATCCGCAAAAAATACGGATGACATCTGTGTGCATTCCGTATTTTGCGGAACGGAACAGCTGGCCCCTCATAGAACAGTACTATCCTTGTCCGTGATACGGACAATAATAGGACAAGACTCATAATCTTGCGGAACGGAAATACGGACATACGGAAACGGAATGCACACGGAAGACCTTCCGTTTTTTTTGTGGACCCATTGAAATGAATGGTTCCGTATACGGTCCGCAAAAAAACGGAACGGACACGGAAAGAAAAATACGGTCATGTGAACGAGCCCTAACAGTGAGATCCACAAGCCCCAATAACAGTGATATCCACAGCGCCCCCATAGAGGTGACATCAATAGGGACTATTTTGTGTCACATTGTCTTTTTTAATATATTATAATAAAAAAAACTTGACAGTGACTTGAACCCACAGACAGCTACGTGAGAAACCATTACTCTAACCACTGTGCTATATAGCCCAACACTTTTTACATTACACACATACACTTCTGCAACACATAAACTGATATGGACACCATCCCCAAAGGCTTTTAAACAAAGAATTAGCCAATCTACTCAGCATTGCGCTTCATAGCTCAGTGGTTAGAGTGTTGGTTTTTAGCACAGGAGGTAGTGAGTTCAAGTCCCCTTTAATTTTTTTATTTATTATTACCCAATAAAAAATAACACACAAGCGTGTCACTAAGCACTTTTATTGTGCTTGCAGACACCACTGTGTTTTTAAATTCCTCTTGACAGGCACTGTATAAACACAGCCATATAGAGTCCAGCAGAGACTCCTAGGCATCGGCACTGTACAAGCAGTGAGGTGAGCTGTCTGCTCAGACGCTCTGCTCACTGCAGAGGCCCTGACACTGGCTCAGTGCTATGATAGCACTAAGCATGTGACCAGGCCCTGGAGCCAGAAAGCAGCTGGGTGGAGGAGGGTGAGTATGTGCCTGAAGTGCTTCTTTCCACAGGTTAGTTTAAAGGAACAAATAACAAGGTTTGCCTGGAGAACCCCTTTAAAGGGGTTGTCCAAGTTATGGAAAAAAAATATAGCACTGTAAATCTGATGGGTAGCAATATATAACTAAGTTCAGCAAGTTTTAGGCAAAAAAAATCTATATTTCCTCATTTCCCTGGTTCTCTTCTGGCCTTTGTTTACATGCAGTAATAACAATCTCTGCCCCCCCCCTTCTCTGCAAAGGCAGTGAATATAAGTGCTGTGAGTACAAGTCTGTCTGCTGGGATACTCAGCAGCATGTTGTTTGTGTAGGACTACAAGTCCCAGCTGTACAATGACACTGCTGATACACACAGGAAATTCTCCCTACCTGTTCTTGTACAATTCCTCTATAGCTCCTTGCCCAGCATTTGTCTCCTGTCACTGCTGCAGCTACTATTTGTTATAAAGCCTTGAGCCCTAGGTGTGTTCTGGCTGAAGGGGTTAATGTTTTATCTGAAGGAATCCAGGGAGAGAGCAGATAGCAGGAGCCCGGCAAAGAAAGGGGGCGTGGCCAGTGACGTCTGGTGTACAGACTGTTATCTGAACTCTGAGGCTTGTACACGAAACATCACAGACCAGGGAGATAAGGTGACATCACAGGTCATGTGACCCTCAGTCAACTCTGAGAAACCAGCAGCTTTGGAAACACAAAGTTTATGGGAAAGTTGTTATACCTGACAAGTTAGAAACATATAAAGAACAAAAAAATTACTTGGACAACCCCTTTAAGTATATAATTCCACATGAAAACTCTTTGAATGAGAAGGTGTGTCCAAACTTTTGGTCTGTACTGTATATTTGAGGTTTCTAAGCAGATATCATTATAGTGAAGCCATAGTACATAGAGTATATGATATATATGATATATACATGTATAGTACCCCAGAGCAGGCACTACAATTCCTACAAAATTCCTACAACCTGAATCACACAAAAGCAGAAACTTCAGCTCACCTGCGCTTGTCTTGCGGCCATGCAAGGAACTCCCGGACCAAGGTTAAACGTTGAAAGAAAAACAACTTTCAGCATCCAGACGGGAGTAAAATCCATTCACGTTTATTAATTGCTTTATAAGTCCATATGGCAGATAAGAATTACAAAGTGGTCCTACAACCTGCTACTGTTTTAAATGCCTAACCAATGTGTGACACCACCATGCCTTCTGTTTCTGTGTCTATTCATTAGGTGCTATGTAACTGTTATGTATTGAATTTCATGCACTTTGCCTGGCTGTCCAGCAGGAGGCAGTGTATCTGGCAGAGAGTACTTGAAGTGGGTTAGTCATGCTTCCTTCCAAGGGAAGGGTTGCAGGAAGCGATAGTTAGCTGAGAGTTGATGTCTTTGGTTTTGAGGTCATAAAAAAGTATTGCGATACTAGATACCATTCGATACGAAACGAAAAAATAAAACACCATAAAAAACGCGTTCATTCCACATTTTATGGAACTTCCGGCCCATAATAGAAGAGTCCTATCCTATTTTTTGGGAGGACAAGGTGACTAAAAAATGGCAAATCACACGTTTTAAATTTTTTTTTTTTGTTATGGCATTCACCGCATAGGAGATATTTTTTTATATTTTAATAGTTTGGACTTTTCGGACGTGGCGATACCTAATATGTTACATAGTAACATAGTTTATAAGGCCGAAAAAAAGACATCTGTCCATCCAGTTCGGCCTGTTTTCCTACAAGTTGATCCAGAGGAAGGCAAAAAAAATCCTGTGAGGTAGAAGCCAGTTTTCCCCACTTTAGGGGAAAAAATTCCTTCCCGACTCCAATCAGGCAATCAGAATTACTGATTACCCACGACAGATGTTAAACTTACTGGCCTATAGTTCCCGGGCTCTGTTTTTGGACCCTTTTTGAATATTGGAACCACATTTGCTATGCGCCAATCCTGTGGAACACTCCCTGTCAGTATAGAGTCCTTAAATATCAGAAATAAGGGTCTGGCGATGACATTACTTAATTCTCTTAGGATACGGGGGTGTATGCCATCCGTTCCTGGCGATTTGTCTATTTTAATCTTTTTAAGACGCAGCTCTACTTCTTCCTGGGTCAGACAGGGCACTTTTAATGGGGAATTTACTTTTATATTCTGCATTTCATCTGACATGTTTATTTATTTATTGTTTATATATTTTATATTCAAATTTGGGAAAGAAGGGTTAAACATAATATTTTGGTGTTTGTTGTTTTTAAACTTTTTTGGCTAGAACCATTGTCCTATTCACCCTAATAGAGCTCTATTAGGGTGAATAAAACGTCACACCCTCCCTACTGCACTGGGCTTTGTGCACACAGCAGCAGGGAGATTACCATGGCAGCCAGGGCTTCAGTAGCGTCATGGCTGCCATGGTAACCGATTGGAGCCCCGGAACTGCCACTGCCACCAATAAAGAGGGGACCCTGTGTACAATGCTGGGAGGGTTGACGGGGGGTGCATTGCGCCACCAATGACTTTAATCCTGGGGAGGGGGAGGGGAGGGCGCACTACGCCACTAATGTTTTTAATACTGGGGATGGCGCACTGTGCCACCAATGAAGAGAACTAACTTTTAATACAAGTACAGGAGGTGGGTGTTGGCGCAGAATCACATAGCCGCACCTGAGGGGTTAACTGCGGGGTATCGCAGCTCCCTGTCATACAGGTCAGGTGCCAGCTATGTGATTCTGCACCGGAACCCGCCTCTTCTATTTGTATTAATGGGTTAGTTCTCTTCATTGGTGGCGCAGTGGCCACAGCCCCTCCCCTCCTCCTCCCATCTCTCTCTTTAGCAGCAGCAGCACAGGGGGGAGGGAGGGTCTGCTTCCTTCTCCCCTGTGCTGCTAAGAAGAACATGGAGCGCGCTGGAAGCAGCGCACGCCGTGTTCTCTGATACTAGGCTGTGAAGTAGCGCAGCCTAGTATCGGTAAATGGTAAATCTCGGTACTGAATCGATACCGGTACAAAAGTATTGATTGGGTATCAATAATTTGATACCCAGTGCAACTCTAGTGGAGAGTGGAGTTGAGAGCTGGAGCGAGAGAGTGAAGCAGCATAGTGAGGGAGCGTTTTCCCCTCACTCCTGCAGGAGCTTTGGGAAAGTGGCTCAGAGTGCAACCCACTCATGATATATAAAAAAAAACTTAGTACCTCTGAGAGGCAAAACAGAGCCAAAGACCCCTACTCAGCAAAACGTGTCATAGTATACCTCATTTTCAGAATAAACAGACACTGCTATAAACCAGACAGAAGCTAGAGATTACCACAGCAGAGAGGGAAAGCAAAGTATTCGAGTTTACCTGCCAGTTTACCCTTAGCCTGCTGGAGCCAAGAGTAAGATCAAGTATTGTTTGGATGACACAAGTTTATTGCAAGTTTATTCAAGTAAAACAATTAAATTTCACCGAATCTGGACTCTACTTACTACACCAACTACAGCTCCTTTGTTGCTACAGAGCCTAACCCCTCATAGCAACAGTATCCAGGTAGGAGCACAAAACCATATCACCACTCGGAATTCCTACACACTGAGATCTGATCACCCCTGAAGGGAGGCACATTGCACATGCGAGGACACAGCTTTGCCTCAACATGCCTAGCCTTGTCAATCAAGAGGAGGGGGTAGTGTGCGGAGCACAATGGCTATTAAAAAGAAGTGCTCAAACGATTCAGCCCGCCTGCTGGTGCTCCAATTTATCATTTGCATATGAATAAAAACTCACATATCTCTGCAGCTGTTTAGCATACAGACAAAAAAAGGTAGTGTTAATCAGCATGATAAACCCTACAAGACAGTATGTCTAGTTTAATAGGGTTGATTCCTGGTGACAGAGCCATTTTAAGTAAAGAAATATTTGCTATTAACTTGGCCTCATTATTTCCTGTACCACAACACTTCACCATCTTCTGCAGCTGCCAATGGACCCTCCCTTGCACCTTGCAATTCATTACCAACAAGGGCACCCTAAACCACCATCAGGCAGGTGAACCCCAAAACCAGGGTGTGCTCTGAAGGGAGGAAAATGTCCACCATTCCTGGACTGCAGGACACAGGGGAGCATCAGAGTCAGTAACTACAACTTCCATTATTGCTACTATCACTCTATCTGTCCTCTCCTGGGCTTACTGCATAAGGTTCCATCCAGTACACGGCAATAGGAACTACACAATGGAAAAAGGTTTCCATCCACTGTTTATTTTCCAGCATCAGCAGCTCTCTGAAACATCTGGTCAGTGGTGGTGCTGGGTGTCAGACCCTCTTTGATCTGCTTTCAATGTCCTATCCTGATTATAAGTTATCAAGATCCAAGTACCAGAAAACCCCTTTAGGTGGTAGTGGTCCCATAATGTACTGGACCCTTGTGCAGCTGCACAGGTTGAACATGTGATGTGTCTGTTCCTCCTGCATATAAAGCATTCTGCAAATTTGCAAATCCACAATATGCCCTAAAATACAGGTTGATTTTTATTTCCGCAGACATTATGTGAGTCTAACTCCTGTCTATGAACTACTGAAACACAAAAATCTGGATATATTCATCCTCAAAATAGTGGATTTGTATCTTCTTTTAAAATGTATTGGCTCTGTCAGTGCAAAAAATGCCAGATTCACAATGACTCTACAGAAATTACATACCCATAATACAATCTTTGTGTGCATATATGGGCGTAGTTCCCCAAGTGAACAATTAATCTTCATGCACATATTTGCTTTATTCAGAAAGATTAAGTGTCAGACAAGCTGCCAACATTTTCACAGGATAGACATAGAGTGGGAAAGTGGGATTAAGTTTTCTTACTTAAAAGGGTTGTCCAAGTTATTTTCATTGATGACTTATCCTCAGGATAGGTCATCAATATCAGATTGGCGGAGGTCCGACACCCGGCATACCCGCTGATCAGCTGTTTGAAGAGAAGGTGTGCTCCATGCCAATGCTGCCTTGTCTTCCTTGTTTACCTGCTCGCCATCACATCCACAGTGGTGAGCAGGTGTAATTACACCTAAGCCATCCCGTTCATTTCAGTGGGACGGCTCTGTACTATACACTTGTATAAGAACAACCCGTCTCGTTGAAATGAATGGGATGGCTTTGGTGTAATTACACCTGCTCACCGCTGCAGATGCGACAGTGTGCAGGCCAACAATGAAGAGCAGGCAGCACGGGCATGGCACAAGCCTTCTCTTCAAAAGGCTGATCGGCGGGGGTGCCAGGTGTCAGATCTCCTCCGATCTGTTATTGATGACCAATAAAATATAAAAATATCTTGACTTATTCAGTATTGAGTATGAGCTCCACATGGATAGGCATGCTATAAATTAAGATATTAATGGTTATCTGAGAAATATTCTGCCACACTGAATACACTTGGTCACGCAAATCATCAAGATCTGCAGCTGGCAGCTACCTTTGCAATTGCCAACAAATGATGTCCCAGATGAGCTTGATGGGAGATAAGTCCAAAAGAGACACTAAAGGCCATGGTAGCATGTTTAGGCCACACAGGCTGCTCATAGTAGCACGAGCAACATGCAGCCTAACGTTCTCGGACATTTGGTGAAATAGCCATACCAGTTGTTCCATGATCAAATCAATGTAACGTTGATATGATATTTTATCTGAAATGAAGACTAGAGGGTTACCATACAGTCTTGGTGTGACAATTTCAGTGTTGAGGAGTGTAGATACTACTATAGTAAATTATTTATATTACAGGTTTATAATTTTATAATAACACTGATTTTTTTTTACATTTTTGTGTTTTCTATTCTTTTATTTTTCCTTTCTAGTTATATATTTCATTTTAAGTTTACACTGATACAAATTATACACTGATGAGCAAAAGGGTAACAATGTAATAAACTTTTCACTTTCAGGCTCCATATCTCACCATTCGTTACAGATTCGAACGTCAGACTACCATCATGGTAACATAGTAACATAGTAACATAGTTTATAAGGCCAAAAAAAGACATCTGTCCATCCAGTTCGGCCTGTTTTCCTACAAGTTGATCCAGAGGAAGGCAAAAAACCCCTGTGAGGTAGAAGCCAATTTTCCCCACTTTAGGGAAAAAAATTCCTTCCCGACTCCAATCAGGCAATCAGAATTACTCCCTGGATCAACAACCCATCTCTGGTAACTATAACTTGTAATATTATTACCCTCCAGAAATACATCCAGGCCTCTCTTGAACTCTTTTAGTGAACTTACCATCACCACCTCCTCAGGCAGAGAGTTCCGTAGTCTCACTGCACTTACCGTAAAGAATCCTCTTCTATGTTTGTGTACAATCCTTCTTTCCTCCAGACACAGAGGATGTCCCCTCGTCACAGTCACAATCCTGGGGATAAATAGATCATGGGAGAGATCTCTGTACTGACCCCTGATATATTTATACATAGTTATTAGATCTCCCCTCAGTTGTCTTTTTTCTAAAGTGAATAACCCTACTTTTGATCATCTTTCTGGGTACTGTAGTCCACCCATTCCAGTTATTACTTTAGTTGCCCTCCTCTGAACCCTCTCCAGCTCTGCTATATCTGCCTTGTTCACAGGAGCCCAGAACTGTACACAGTACTACATGTGTGGTCTGACTAGTGATTTGTAAAGTGGCAGGACTATGTTCTCATCACGGGCATCTATGCCTCTTTTGATGCAACCCATTATCTTATTGGCCTTGGCAGCAGCTGTCTGACAGCTGTTTCTGCAGCTTAGTTTGCTGTTCACTAAAATTCTTAGGTCCTTTTCCATGTCAGAGTTACCCAATATTTTACCATTTAGTATGTACTGGTGACTTGCATTACTCCTTCCCATATAGATAACCTTACATATGTCAGTGTTAAACCTCATCTGCCACTTCTTTGCCCAAGCCTCCAGTCTATCCAGATCCATCTGTAGCAGTGTACTGTCCTCTTCTGTGTTAATTACTTTACACAGTTTAGTGTCATCTGCAAAAATTGATATTTTACTGTGCAAGCCTTCTACAAGATCATTAATAAATATATTGAAGAGAATAGGGCCCTATACTGACCCCTGTGGTACCCCACTAGTGACAGTGACCCAATCTGAGTATGTGCCGTTAATAACCACCCTCTGTTTTCTATCACTGAGCCAGTTACTTACCCACATACAGACATTTTCTCCCAGGCCAAGCATTCTAATTTTATATACTAACCTTTTATGTGGTACCGTGTCAAATGCTTTGGAGAAGTCCAGATATACAACATCCATTGATTCGCCACGGTCCAGTCTAGAACTTACCTCCTCATAGAAACTGATTAAATTGGTTTGACATGACCGATCCCTCTTGAAGCCATGCTGATATGGAGTTATTTGCTTATTTTCATTGACGTACTCCAAGATAGCATCTCTTAGAAAACCTTCAAACAGTTTACCCAGGACAGTTTACTTACCGGTCTATAGTTTCCAGGCTCTGTTTTTGGACCCTTTTTGAATATTGGCACCACATTTGCTATGTGCCAATCCTATGGAACACTCCCTGTCCGTATAGAGTCCTTAAATATCAGAAATAAGGGTCTGGCGATGACATTACTTAATTCTCTTAGGATACGTGGGTGTATGCCATCCGGTCCTGGCGATTTGTCTATTTTAATCTTTTTAAGACGCCGCTGTACTTCTTCCTGGGTCAGACCGGGCACTTTTAATGGGGAATTTAATTTTATATTCTGCATTTCATCTGACAGTTTATTTTCCTCAGTGAATACAGTGGAGAAAAAGATATTTAGTAGCTTTGCTTTCTCCTCATCACTCTCTGCAACTCCCCCCTCTTTACTCTGTAAGGGGCTGACACCTTCAGGTTTATACTTTTTACCATTTATATAATTAAAGAACATTTTAGGGTTAGTTTTACTCTTTTTGGCAATTAATCTCTCGGTCTCTAGTTTGGCTGTTTTTATTTGTCTTTTACATATTCTATTTTTTTCCTTATAGTTTTTCAATGCTTCCTCGCTCCCCTCCTGTTTTAGTGATTTAAATGCTTTCTGTTTGTCATTTATTGCTTTCTTTACAGTTCTATTTATGCACATTCGTTTTTTTCTTGTTCCTTAACCTTTTATTCCTATACAGTATGTAACTCTCACAATTAGATATTAGGATGCTTTTAAAAATATCCCATTTTGTGGCTGTCTTTTTATTTTTGAGGACTTTGTCCCAGTTAGTTAGGTCTATGGCCTCTCTTAGTTGGCTAAATTTTGCTTTTTTGAAGTTTGGTATTTTTGTTCCTTCCTGAAGAAACACTCTTTTGAATGACAGTTGGAAGGTTATTATATTATGATCACTATTTCCCAGGTGTCCCCCAACCTGCACATCTGTTGTTCTGTCAGGTCTATTGGTTAATACTAAGTCCAGTATGGCCATCCCTCTAGTGGGGTCCTGAACCAGTTGGGAAAGGTAATTGTCTTTGGTTATTGCCAAGAACCTGTTTCCTTTATGAGATATACAGGTTTCAGTTTCCCAGTCTATATCTGGGTAGTTGAAATCCCCCATAATAACGACCTCATTATGTTTTGCCGCCTCGTCTATCATCATTTTATAGACAATCATCTTTGCTATCTCATACATAAATTGGACTTGCAACTATTTACAGTAGCATATGATTAGTTATACAGATTCTTGTCATGTAACTGCACTGTTACTGTTTTGCTCCTAGTGGTGGAACAATCTTTTTCTTCTTGTATTCTACAACTTACAACCTCTTCTCACATTCCCTCAGTGTGATTTTAGGTTGATTCCCAAGTGAAAGGTCACTTGTTCAAATCCAGGACCAGCCATGAAGAAGCTTTCCAAAGGAAGGAGAAACAGCATCATTCAACTCATCGATAGCGATATCTTGGCTAAGAAAATTGCCAAACTGCATCATGTGAGTATCATGACAGTTGGAAGAATACAAAGTGAAGTCTGTCCATCCATTCCAAAGCCAAGAGGTGGATGTCCAAAATATCAGAGTCTACAAGTCGGCTCATCACAAGGTCTACTAGTTCTGGCGCAGCAGTGGAGGTGGCTCATACACTTCGTAATAGTGAGATCACAGACGTCCATGCAAGCACTGTGTGGTGCGCATTACACAAGTCTGGAATGGAGGCCCGAAATAAGTTGAAGAAGGTGTTTGTATATGACTGTATATGTGTTACAAAGGTGGTTCATGGTTGCCATTGCCCCATGTGCCCGGGTATCAGTTACCTATATGTGTATTAGGGCTATTGTTCATTACACCTCATGTCAATTACAGTACTGCAAGGGTTAACCTTCCCTTGCTCTGTGAGCTGCTGAGAGGTTCTTTCTAATTGCTAATTAGCCTTGGCTATATGGTCTGTATTGTTTGGTTCATTACTTGTCTGAGCAATAGCTCTCAATAGCTTTTGCCAGGTTTTTCTAGGTTGCTAGAACATGGGGAAGAGCTATAAAGCAGCCCTTTGCCTGTCTGATTCCTGGATTCTGAATCTCTGCCACCTGACCTGTGCCTGTTCACAGTACTGATCGTGTGCCACCTACCCTGACCTTTTGATTGGTTCACAGATGGCACAACTTCTGCCTGCTCTGACATCTGCCTGTTTCCTTATAATGAGTATTACCTGATATCCCAGTGGTTTCCACCAGTGTCTCTGACCCAATGGATCAGTGGTCAACCACACCAGGACTATTCCAAGATGTAGTGGGGTAGTGGCAACCCTGAAGCAATGGTCATATCCCTGTAAAAAGGGTTAAAGGGTGAGCAGCAGGATAGGACTAACCCTAAGTGAAAGAAGTTGGTTGGCACAGTGAGTCCACAATCGCTGCTCATAACAATATGGTGTGTGTACTTATTACAAGTTTAAGCTTGTCCTTGACTGTCCTTTTGAGAGCTAGTGACCATACACCTCTTCCTGGTGGTCTGTATGGCAAGATCCCTTGATTCAGCTCCTGTAAGCCTGGTTGTGAATAAATTATTGGAGCACCAGACAATGCTGGAGCCTGAGGTGAGTAACCATTAGACCAAATGCCTTTATTACCAATCATGAGAGATAGTAACACACATAGTGAAACTTTTGTTGCTGATGTCAAGTCCCAAACATTTGCAGCAAAATCTAAATGTTTTACATTAGTTTTGCAATTCAATTTTCATCAAATATAACCACAGATTATACCTCTTACATTACAAAATATAAAACCTAAGACCAGATCTTATAGAGGTTGTCCAGCATAGGAGATGACTACCCCAGTGGTGGTAACCAGTGCTCAGTTAAGAAAACAAAAACAAAACTCCCCTGTCCACAGTCTTTCTGTGGACATTTCTCATTTCTGGAAGCTTCTGGTCACCACTGGTCCAGAAGTGATGTGGTCCCATGACCACTGAGGGCATTCATTGGCTTCAGCAGACACATGTGCTAGAATGACACATCACTGCTAGATTGTCCAGAAGCAGTTAGAAATGATGCACCAGCATGAGGATGTCAGACAGTTGAGTTTTTTTTTGTTTATTTGTTTTTTTATTGGTCACAGGTTGCCATGATTGCATTGGAAATCTGCAACATTGGGGGGAAGGGGCATCATTTCACTTTTTTCCTCAGGAAGAAGAAATATTAGGCGCAACCTGTGTTCACTCCTCTACAAGCTGCAAATGCAAACAAGTTTAAACAGGTGTAGTAATGTGTACAGTAAAGTGCACAGTAGAGGTATGGAAAGAGTGTACACCCAGGTTCCTCTACTGGGTGAGGTAAGTAAAATCCAGAAAGTTGTCGCTGGCTTCAGCAAACGTACTGTAGTTGCTGGAGCTATTTTTGTTAAAGTTCAAGGGCTGGATTTTATTTGGACTGGGAAGGTAGGTTTGGTAGTGGGACTTCTCCAGTCCACCCCCATTCCAGGACATGTTTTCCTCTAACCTGAGGTGATCGCAGGTGAGGCCACTGGGTTAATTAAGCGGGGATAAACCAACCTGCAGTGTATGAGTCTGGGGGGAGAGGAAGTAACCCTGGAGAAGAGGGAAGCCTAAGAGGCTTGGCGTGGTCACATCCAAGAGGGCTGATAGACCACATGGCTTAGTGAAGCAGGATCTCTCCTGTGGTGCTGGACTTATACCTGGTGAGCTGAACAGAGGAGTGTTGGAACCTGATATCCCATGTGTTTGAACTGGGCTTTAGAGGTGAGCTAGGGATACCTCTGTGTTAGCCAGTGCCTAGATGCACAGGTGTTCATATTGATGGTTTTGTTTTATTATGTGGTGCTGGAACCTCACCTCACCCAGTGAGGTTATAACTGGGGAAAGTGCTGCCAAAGTGACAAATAAAGCACTGTTGGACTTTTAAAACCCCTGTGTGTTGGAAGATCTGCCGACCCCCTGTAAGAGAGCGATCCCTTAAACAGGTTATTAACAATTAAAATTATAGTACTATAAAAACATATTTTATACTGTCAGACTCTCCGCACTGAGAAACAGAGGAACAGATCAATGAACATGATGTAGTTGGAAGGATGTCTTGTAGAGTGTCTGGGATCATGTGACCAGAGTTTAGATGTACCAATACAGACTGAGCCCTTCTCTCAGCCATTGTCTGGGCTCATAACGATCTGACACTCCCAGCATTAATTAAAGGGGTTCTCTGGGCTTTTAATATTGATGACCTGTTCTCAGGATAGATCATCAATACTGGATCAGCGGGGGTCTGACACCTGGTACTCCAGCCAATCAGCTGTATGAAGGGAAGGCGTGCGCAGTGTGCACATGCCGGCTCCAACCTATCTTCCTGCTCGCTGCTGCCATGTCTATGGTAAAGCAGCAGTGAGCAGGAAGAGAGACCTCCCATCTATTAGCAGGAATATAGGTTGGAGACGGCATGTCCACACTGCGCATGGCTTCCCATCATACCACTGATCAATGGAGCATTAAGGTCATTACTGGTGGCTCAGGGGGCATTTTTAATGCTGAGGGCACTATAGGTTACAAAACAGTGGGTGCTGGGAGTCTTTTTAATACTGGCGGCACTAGGGGCATTTGTAATACTGGGGCAGTATAGGGGACATTGCTGGAGGCACTTTTAGGGCATTTTTAATACTGAATTGAATTTGTTTTGAATTTCCCAAAAATCCAAATGCAAGCTGAGTCCAAATCTTTTTTCTATTCAATTTGGACAGATCTCTCAAAATATCAACCACCATTTCACTGGTTAGAAGACTGAGAAGAGGGCATCTACCACCAAAATTCGATAATTTGTTGTCCACACCCATGGCTATATATGTCACTCTCTCTTAGACATTACTAATGCTGTCTTGGTGTTAAAGAGCTTGAAACAGATTGGTCCTAGAAGACCTCTGAGTGTCATACATGACTTTCGTGTACAACTTAAGCAGTTTTGTGTGAATTTATTGGTATTTAATCTGTTGATTGATTTTGTAGAATGGGAATGAAACAAATTTCAAGAAATTCCATGGACTCTACGTATCAGTTAACTGAACCACATGCTAAATTCTATTTATTGGTATGAATTAACATCAAAACATTGTCCCTCCTGTCATAGTAACGCTTTCTCAAATATGTACAAACTGGGACACTAATAGTCAAATATTTGTGCTTGATGTATCGCTTGCTCCTATTTATGAATAAACAATCAAGGAGAAACTAAAGCATTTGGTAGTGAGATCAGATGGACGCGAGGTATATATTACAACTGTCAACCTCTGGTCAGGGGTGTACAAAGATCTCATAACTTAGTATGGGACCCTGCCCGACCCCATTTGTTAATAACTCCAGAATGAAATGCAAACTCCCCTCCCAAAAATGTCTGATAATTTATTATTATTATTATTATTATAATAGGGGTTGTCTCACTTCAGCAAATGGCATTTATCATGTAGAGAAAGTTACTACAAGCCACTTACTAATGTATTGTTATTATCCATATTGCTTCCTTTACTGGCTGGATTCATTTTTCCATCACATTATACACTGCTTGTTTCCATGGTTACACCTTTCAATCTTGCATCGGTGGTTGTGCTTGCACACCACAGAAAAAAGCGTCAGCCTCTTTGGTGGCTGAGAACATAGGAGCACACATAGGCTGGTGGTTTTTCCTATAGTGCGCAAGCATGGTCACCACTGATGTATTGCAGGGTGGTTGTAACCATGGAAACAAGAAGTGCATAACGCGCTGGAAAAATGAGTCCAGCCAGCAAAGCAAGCATTAGGGATAATAACAATACACTGAGGGGAGATCTAATAACTATGTATAAATATATTAGTGGTTAGTACAGAGATCTCTCCCATGATTTATTTATCCCCAGCACTGTGACTGTGAGGAAAGGAAGTTTGTACACAAATATAGAAGAGGATTCTTTACTGTAAGAGCGGTGAGACTATGGAACTCTCTGCCTGAGGAGGTGGTGATGGTAAGTTAACTAAAAGAGTTCAAGAGGGGCCTGTACACAGATACATTTTACTGAATAATAGTATCTATACTAAATGTTCAATTACATGCAATTACAAAAGTATTCAAATACAGGCGCTCGTTTGAATACTGTAGAATATGTTTTGTGGGACAACCCCTTTAACTAATAGCTAAGGTCAAATTGCTAGCTTAAAATACACTGACCCTATGCGGTGTGGTGATGGCATACATTAAAGCTATGCACACCCGTCCCAAATTTATCTCAAATTTCTTGAAGAGCCTCCCCTCCAAGTAATACTTCCACGGCAGTTACTGACTCTCAACATGTAACATAGTAACATAGTTTATAAGGCCAAAAAAAGACATCTGTCCATCCAGTTCGGCCTGTTATCCTGCAAGTTGATCCAGAGGAAGGCAAAAAACCCCTGTGAGGTAGAAGACAATTTTCCCCACTTTAGGGAAAAAAATTCCTTCCCAACCCCAATGAGGCAATCAGAATTACTCCCTGGATCAACAACCCATCTCTAGAAACTATAACCTGTAATATTATTACCCTTCAGAAATACATCCAGGCCCTTCTTGAACTCTCTTAGTGAACTTACCATCACCACCTCCTCAGGCAGAGAGTTCCATAGTCTTACTGCTCTTACCGTAAAGAAACCTCTTCTATGTTTGTGGACAAACCTTCTTTCCTCCAGGTGCAGGGGATGTCCCCTCGTCACGGTCACAGTCCTTGGGATAAAAAGATCATGGGAGAGATCTCTGTAATGACCCCTGATATATTTATACATTGTTATTAGATCTCCCCTCAGTTGTCTTTTTTCTAAAGTGAATAACCCTAATTTTGATAATCTTTCTGGGTACTGTAGTCCACCCATTCCAGTTATGACTTTAGTTGCCCTCCTCTGAACCCTCTCCAGCTCTGCTATGTCTGCCTTGTTCATATGAGCCCAGAACTGTACACAGTACTCCATGTGTGGTCTGACTAGTGATTTGTAGAGTGGCAGGACTATGTTCTCATCACGGGCATCTATGCCTCTTTTGATGCAACCCATTATCTTATTGGCCTTGGCAGCAGCTGTCTGACACTGGTTTCTACAGCTTAGTTTGCTGTTCACTAAAATTCCTAGGTCCTTTTCCAAGTCAGTGCTACCCAGTGTTTTACCATTTAGTATGTACTGGTGACTTGCATTATTCCTTCCTTTGTGCATAACCTTACATTTGTCAGTGTTAAACCTCATCTGCCACTTCTCTCCTCCATCTGTAGCAGTGTACTGTCCACTTCTTTGTTAATTACTTTACACAGTTTAGTGTCATCTGCAAAAATTGATATTTTACTGTGCAAGCCTTCTACAAGATCATTAATAAATATATTGAAGAGAATAGGGCCCAATACTGACCCCTGTGGTACCCCACTAGTGACAGTGACTCAATCTGAGTATGTACCATTAATAACCACCCTCTGTTTTCTATCACTGAGCCAGTTACTTACCCACATACAGACATTTTCTCCAAGGCCAAGCATTCTCATTTTACATACTAACCTTTTATATGGTACCGTGTCCAATGCTTTGGAGAAGTCCAGATATACGACATCAATTGATTCCCCGCTGTCCAGTCTAGAACTTACTGTTAGGATGGCGCGCCGCGTGACAGCACAGTCCCGCCGTCTAGCGCGATCACATTGACCATTGCGGTTTTTCTGCTATAGTCTGTATTGTCTCTATGCTGAGATCTAGGGGTGTGGCTGGCTCCTAGACTCAGTTGAGTGACAGATGCAGTGTCCTATCCGTGGGAGTACTGGGCTGCGGGTCTTGTCCAATCAGGCTACACCCCTCCCTATATAAGGTTGTGAGTTTGACACGCCCGCTGCCTAGCACCAAAGCAATTGTATTGAGAGAGCTGGGAGCTGGCCTGTGTGTCTGCTAGCATCAAGTGGATGCTACTCCTCTTTCCTACTATCTGTCCCGGCAATGCCTCTGGTCGACTCTTAGACATTGGCGCATGGGGAGCCGGCCCCTCTGTTCTTCCGCCTGTCTCTTGTACTTAAGTTAGCCTTTTATATTTAGGCAGCAGGAGTCTGTGTGGCTGTTGTGGTTGTGGCTCGTACTCTGGGCCTCTGGCCAGGGTCACAACACTACTTATAATTTAGTACCCAGTGTGTACGTCCCTGTTCACATTGATCAGGTTTTGTGTTGACTATTCTCTGTGGTGTTAACAGAGGAAGTCCGTTGCTAGTGGCAACGAGCGGGTCCTACATAGCTGCACCTGAGCTGTATTATCAGGTGTCCAGCGGGTCCTCGCTGCACCATATTATATTATTTTTTAATATAGTGTGGCAACCGTAACAGTGTGCTAGGCCCAGAACCCCGCTGTTATGGATCCCAAAGTGCACATGTCGGGTGAAGTGGAAAACCTGAACGCTCGTCTAGCTACCCTCGAGCGTCAGGCCACGCAAACGCCAGCTGTGCTTTCTGTAAGCCCTGCCGATATAGCATTGGCAGTGGCCCAAGCAGTTTCACAAGTGTTAACTAATCTGCCACAGCCCGTGAAATCCTCTGTGCCTCTGGTTATCCCTGAGAGATACGCCGGAGATCCCCTGGGCTGTCGGGGATTTGTTAATCAATGTACTCTGTTTTTGGACGCCAATCCCGCACGTTTTCCGGACGAAGCAGCGAAGGTAGCCTTTGTCATTTCGCTGCTCTCCGGTAAGGCTTTGGCGTGGGTTACTCCTTTGCGAGAGAGAAAGGCGGAAGTACTAAATTCAATTGAGACATTTTTCAAGACTCTGCGCTCAGTGTTTTTAGGGCCTACTCCGCAATCCCTCTACGCATCCCAGCTGCTCCGGCTCCGTCAGCAAAAAAACTCAGTCGCACAATATTCCATAGAGTTTCGGACTCTGGCGACTGAGTTGGACTGGCCGGACCAGGTGCTGGTGGCCATTTTTTGGGAGGGTCTTTCCTCCGGAATTAAGGACGAGCTGGCTGGTAGGGAGCTTCCTACCACGCTAGAGGGCCTTGTATCGACTGCCATGCGAATTGACAACCGCTTTTCGGAGCGTGCGCATGAGCAGTCGTTTGAGAGGAATAGTCGTCCTTCGGGCCATATATCATCGGACACTCCCATAAGTACTGTCCCTCGCGATAGGGGGAACAGTACGGAGTGGGGACCGGAGGGTCCCGAACCGATGGACACCTCCACGGCCGCTGTCCCTCGGGATAAAGGGTACAGACGGTCAAGGAGGCTGGTGTGTTTCCGTTGTTGGAGGCCGGGACACAGGGTGTCATCCTGTCCGGAGCTCCAGGGAAACGACCAGACCCAGTAGCCATCAAGGGGGGCTCTCTGGGTATGAATAAACCCCTTGGGAAAATAAGGGTCCCGGTCTCCTTCAGGATTGGGGAGACTTGGGTCGCCAGTGGCGCCTTCGTGGACTCCGGGGCGGCAGCAAGTTTCATGTCCCGGGAATTTGTAAAGAAACATAATATTCCCGTGCGCTTGCTGTCTACCCCGTTGCCAATTACAGTAGTCGATGGGTCCCAGTTGCAGGTCCAGATCTGCGATCAAACTTCACCAGTGATCATGCAGACTGGATTCCTACACACGGAGGTGATCTCCTTTTACATCTTGGAGGGACTCTTTGATGACGTGCTATTGGGGCTACCTTGGCTTCAGCAGCACTCACCAACTATTGAATGGCGAGCTGGTGAGATTGTCAGGTGGAGCGCCCAGTGTAAGGAGGAGTGTATGCCACCTATCACTCCACCCTCTGCACCCCCTGTTCCGGTTGAACTGGAGGGGTTGCCTCCACCATACGCCAGTTTTGCTGACGTATTTTCTAAGAAGGCGGCTGAGACGTTGCCCGAGCACAGGTCGTACGATTGTGCCATTGACCTGATGCCCGGTGCCATGCCACCTCGGGGCAGGGTTTACCCTTTGTCCTTGCCCGAGACCAAATCCATGTCCGAATACATTGCGGAGAACCTGGCTCGGGGCTTCATTAGGAAGTCTTCTTCTCCAGCTGGGGCAGGGTTTTTCTTTGTGGCAAAAAAGGATGGGTCTTTGCGACCTTGCATAGACTACCGAGGTCTCAATGCAGTGACGGTCAAAAATCGGTACCCCCTGCCTCTGATCGCAGAGTTGTTCGATCGTTTCAGGGGGGCCACTGTCTTCACCAAATTGGACCTCCGGGGTGCCTATAACCTCATACGCATCAGGGAAGGTGATGAATGGAAAACCGCTTTTAATACCAGGGACGGGCACTATGAGTACCTGGTCATGCCATTTGGCCTGTGTAACGCCCCAGCGGTTTTCCAGTCGTTTGTCAATGACATCTTCCGTGACCTTCTTCTGAAGTGCGTAGTAGTCTACCTGGACGATATACTCGTTTTCTCGGCCAATATGACCGATCATCGGCAAGCGGTTCGATCGGTACTCTCTAGGTTACGTGCCCATCGGCTATATGCCAAGCTAGAGAAGTGCCAGTTCGAACAGTCCAGTCTGCCATTCTTAGGGTACATCGTTTCTGGGGTAGGGTTACAAATGGACCCCCAGAAATTCGACGCAGTACTAAAATGGCCGGAACCCCGTACTCTGAAGGCGGTCCAGAGGTTCCTGGGGTTTTCTAATTACTACAGACAGTTCATTCCCCATTTCTCTTCTCTGGCAGCACCTCTGTCCGCACTCACTAAAAAAGGGGCTAATCCTAAGAACTGGACCCCTGCTGTGGAGAGGTCCTTCGCCTCTCTTAAACGGTGTTTTGTGGAAGCGCCAGTACTACATCGGCCAGATACCACCAAGCCGTTTTGTGTAGAGGTTGATGCCTCGTCAGTGGGTGCAGGTGCTATGCTTTTCCAGAGAAATGAAGTAGGGAAGAAGGTTACTTGCGCCTTCTTCTCTAAGCTGTTTTCTCCTGCCGAGAGGAATTACGGCATTGGGGACCGAGAACTGTTGGCTGTGAAGTTGGCACTGGAAGAATGGCGTCATCTCCTGGAGGGTGCCGCTTTCCCAGTGCACATATTCACAGACCATAAGAACCTCACTTATATTCAGTCGGCACAGAGGTTAAATGCCAGACAAGCCAGGTGGGCCCTGTTCTTTTCCAGGTTCAACTTCATCCTCCATTATGTCCCTGGGGAGAAAAATCTGCGGGCTGACGCCCTGTCTCGGTCCTTTGAGACCGAGGAGGATGAGGAAGTTGAACCTCGGTTGATAATCCCCACCGAAAAACAACTGGTGGTGAATCCAGTGGCGATCAACAGGGTTCCCCCTGGCAAAACATTGGTTCCGCAATCACGGAGGGAGGAGGTTATGTCTTGGGGACACTCCTCTCGGGTAGGGGGTCACTTTGGTGTCCGACGCTCAGTGGAGCTTATATCGCGACATTACTGGTGGCCTACTCTGGTTGCGGATGTCCGGGCATATTTGCAGGCATGTGTGACCTGCACACGCAACAAACCCTTGCGTCAGCGCCCCGCAGGGTTATTGTCCCCACTTCCGGTGCCGAACTCTCCCTGGCAGGTGTTAGGGATGGATTTTGTGACCGATCTGCCCATCTCTCAAGGGAGGAAAGTGATCTGGGTGGTCACAGATCATTTCACCAAAGTGTCCATCCTGGTGGCCTTGCCTGGCCTACCTTCTGCTAGGGAGTTGGCACGCTTATTTACCCGTCACATTTTTCGGGTACATGGTATGCCCGAAAAGATTGTGTCGGATCGTGGGCCACAGTTTTCTGCCCATTTTTGGAGAGCTTTGTGTCGGCTGCTCCAGGTTGAACTCTGCCTGTCATCTGCTTTTCACCCGCAGAGTAATGGATTGGTGGAGCGTATGAACCAATCCATGGAAACATATCTGCGCCACTTTGTGTCGGCCAGGCATGACGACTGGGTAGAATTATTACCCTGGGCAGAGTTCGCTCTGAATAATGCAGTGGCAGATTCAACCGGTCAGACACCGTTCTTTTTGCTGTACGGGCGACATCCGCGAATTCCGTTGCCTATACCTGTGGCTTCTGACGTGCCAGCTGTAGCTGATTGGGCAGCGCATGCCCGAGAGGTCTGGGACCAGGCTCAGTCCTCTATGGTCGCGTCCAAAGACAGAATGCGTGTAACGGCTAATACCAGACGCAGACCCGCATCTGAGATGTCGCCGGGTGATCTAGTTTGGCTCTCCTCCCGCAATCTTCGGCTTCGAGTGCCCTCTCTTCGTTTTGCTCCTCGATACGTTGGTCCCTTTAAGATTTTGGCCCGTCTTAACAGTGTCGCATATAAGTTGCGCCTGCCTCCATCTTGGCGCATCGCCAATGCCTTCCATGTGTCACTCCTCAAACCAGTGGTGATGAACCAGTTTTCTCGGCAACATCCGGAGGAATCCGAGTCACCACAGGATGACTTCGTGGTACATGAGATTCTGGATTCCAGAACTGTTCGTGGTCGGTTATACTATTTGGTGGACTGGGAAGGCTATGGGCCAGAGGACCGTACATGGGAGCCGGTAGAGAATATCCACGCTCCTCGTTTGGTGGCTGACTTTGAGCGCCATCGTGGACGGGGTGCGGGATCGGGCCGAAGAGGGGGGGGTAGTGTTAGGATGGCGCGCCGCGTGACAGCACAGTCCCGCCGTCTAGCGCGATCACATTGACCATTGCGGTTTTTCTGCTATAGTCTGTATTGTCTCTATGCTGAGATCTAGGGGTGTGGCTGGCTCCTAGACTCAGTTGAGTGACAGATGCAGTGTCCTATCCGTGGGAGTACTGGGCTGCGGGTCTTGTCCAATCAGGCTACACCCCTCCCTATATAAGGTTGTGAGTTTGACACGCCCGCTGCCTAGCACCAAAGCAATTGTATTGAGAGAGCTGGGAGCTGGCCTGTGTGTCTGCTAGCATCAAGTGGATGCTACTCCTCTTTCCTACTATCTGTCCCGGCAATGCCTCTGGTCGACTCTTAGACATTGGCGCATGGGGAGCCGGCCCCTCTGTTCTTCCGCCTGTCTCTTGTACTTAAGTTAGCCTTTTATATTTAGGCAGCAGGAGTCTGTGTGGCTGTTGTGGTTGTGGCTCGTACTCTGGGCCTCTGGCCAGGGTCACAACACTACTTATAATTTAGTACCCAGTGTGTACGTCCCTGTTCACATTGATCAGGTTTTGTGTTGACTATTCTCTGTGGTGTTAACAGAGGAAGTCCGTTGCTAGTGGCAACGAGCGGGTCCAACACAGCTGCACCTGAGCTGTATTATCAGGTGTCCAGCGGGTCCTCGCTGCACCATATTATATTATTTTTTAATATAGTGTGGCAACCGTAACACTTACCTCCTCATAGAAACTGATTGAAGCCATGCTGATATGGAGTTATTTGCTTATTTTCATTGAGGAACTCCAAGATAGCATCTCTTAGAAAACCTTCAAATAGTTTACCCACGACAGATGTTAAACTTACCGGCCTATAGTTCCCGGGCTCTGTTTTTGGACCCTTTTTGAATATTGGCACCACATTTGCTATGTGCCAATCCTGTGGAACACTCCCCGTCAGTATAGAGTCTTTAAATATCAGAAATAAGGGTCTGGCGATGACTTTACTTAATTCTCTTAGGATACGGGGGTGTATGCCATCCGGTCCTGGCGATTTGTCTATTTTAATCTTTTTAAGACGTCGCTGTACTTCTTCCTGGGTCAGACAGGGCACTTTTAATGGGGAATTTACTTTTATATTCTGCATTTCATCTGACAGTTTATTTTCCTCAGTGAATACAGGGGAGAAAAAAATATTTAATAGTTTTGCTTTCGCCTCATCGCTCTCTGCAACTCCCCCCTCATGTCAGCTGACTAATTAGGGAGCATGGCTCCAGCCTGTGTGTGGCAGTGGGCAGAGCTCTCCGTCATATCGTTGCTATCACAGATAGGAAAAAATGTAGCCATGAGGTCCTGGGGCAATGTTGCTAATGCCCTCACTGGGTAAGTACTTTAAAGTTTCCCCTTAACCATAACTTTTATTATTATTATTATTATTATATGTTAAAACAGGCCCCCTTGAGTTACAAACAACATTGACAGACATATACACAATTCCAGTAAAAAGACTTATAGCCGGCACTGTGGCTCACCTCAATAGATATCCAGAGATTTGTGTTCCACAATGTCCATGGGTGCTCAGTGCACAATAGAAGATACTGCAATACATTCAAGTTAGGAAGAAACAGCATGGCACGTGACTTGGGACAAATGCACATTCTTTTATTCACTCCACAGCGGGTGTATCAAGTCATAACCACAGTTTGTATGTATCAAGTCATACCCATGATATGTACCCACTGTAGCGCAAATAAAAGAACGTGAGTTTGTCCCAAGGTAAGTGCCCTGCTGTTTCTTCCTAACTTAAACATATACACAAAGATGTGGCTGCTGGTTGGCGTTGAAAGTTATAATCAAACTTTACACTCCTGATGCTATGCCCTCCAGATACTGGGTCTATCCCAACCAGACCCTACTTACCTTCTCTAAGCCCTTAATTTTATAGCCCCTACAAAGGTCAGAAAGAGACATAGGGGGGGATTTTTCAAAACTACTGTAAAGTAGAACTGGCTTAGTTGCCCATAGCAAACAATCAGATTCCAACTTTCATTTTTCAGAGCTCCTTTGGAAAATGAAAGGTGGAATCTGATTGGTTTCAATAGGCAACTCAGCTAGTTTTCCTTTACACCAGTTTTGATAAATCTCCCCCATAGTGTTGGTCAGATAATACTCAGAGCATGTCTGTAAATGGTATGTGAATGAAAAAGTAAAAAGGTTATGGAGAAAAAATGAAAATGGAAATAAAAAAGAAAATTAGCTGCTTCCTTAAAGGGAATCTGTCACCAGGACCTTGGGCTATTCTCTACAATAATACATAAGTAGTGCTGCAAATAAGGAGTCTAGAATGCCATTTTTATTTTCCTCCTGCCCCCTTTTCTCCCAGCTGTTAACAAAAATAACTCCTTATCTGCAGTACTACTCATATTACTGTAGATAAGAGTTCAGAATTGTGGTGGCAGATTCTTTTTAAATGTTTCATAGAGGCACTGTATGTGTTTCCATATACTTACTACCAATATTATTTAGAGTTGGTATAATGATAGATGGGCTTTTATTGGGTATTTATTTTATGTTCTTGACATACATCATCTCTATATAGAACTTATAGTACATATATTCAGAATGTGTCTATTTCATGCACATGCTCTATTTAATATATTTTTACACAGTGGGACCTTAGTCTACCTGGGGCTCTATGTCCCAGTTACCCAGCACTTTTATTAGCTGTGTCTATGTGTCCATAGGCTGTCCTTACTGCATTATAGTCTACATGATAGCATTCTCTTATTAGTTGTGTATTACAAATATGGCAGTAACTATATTTAGTAGAAATGAGCGAAGTTTTTGAAAAATTCCATTTGGCACTTCACCAAAGTTAGACAAGAGTTTTGATTTGTTCCTAAATAAATTAGAAATCCCTATAAAACAGGTACACCCAGGACACTCTGCCTTAGAATATGGCCACATGGAGCGGCTGGCTGCGGACAGGTTGCGGTCATACTACAGTAAAGAACCACACACACAATAAGCCCACAGCTGCCTTTCATTTAATAATGAAGACCGGACTGTATAGTCCTTCTTCATTGTTAATGGCCGTGTGGCACCTTTAATGCACCTTTAACCCCTTCCCGACTCGGGCGGTGCGGGGACATGACGCCCGCTCGCGGGTGCGGCGGGCGTCATGGCCGGCAAGTCTCTGCTGTTTCTAAGAGCAGAGACTTGCCGCTTCTTACCTCCGTCGGCGGCGACTTCCAGGGCCTTCTGATGCCGTGATCATAACAGGATGCGTCTGAACCCGGAAGCCTACGCTTCCGGGTGGTGTACAGACGCCCCGATTGGCCAATTGGGGTGTCTGTACACCATATGAAAACTGTAATCCTCGCTGGTGAGGATTACAGTTTTCAAACTGCAATTCTTATTCTGGCCACTAGATGGCAGGCCAGGATAAGAAATGAGCAATTCATGGATTTAACTGCATCTAGTAAATCCATGATTGCTCATAAAGAAAAAAAACAAAACACAATAGATCAGCTCATATGAGAACTTTAAAATAATCAACAAAAAATAAAAAAAATGTTAAAAAATATATAAAAAATAAAAAAGATATAAAAGTTCAAATCACCCCCCTTTCCGTATAAGTAAAAAATAAATACCTAAATAACAATAAATATAGACATGGTGGCGTTGGAAAGTACAACTTGTCCCGCAAAAAACAAGCCATCATATAGCTATGTGAACAGAAAATTAAAACAGTTATGGCTGTTTGAAGGCAGGGAGCGCAAAACGAAAATGCAGAACCAAAAAAACCTCCGGGGGTGAAAGGGTTAAACAGGGACTGTTGCTAATATGGGGTTTGGCTGGTTAGGTTAGGTTGACAATATGCATATTTTTGCTGTTCTTGCTGCAATCTCCTGCAGGTTATTTGACAGTAAACACAGAATATTAATGAGCTCTGGCATACCCACTTCTCCAACCCACTTACAGGTGGGAGCCCTTCTTCTGCTATTTGCTTTTCCACATCATGTAATATTGATGAGATTATGTCATCAGGAACATCCAGCTCCTCCTCTCTCTACATCTTGCTGACTTTTCTAGGACATGGAGACCAAGAAGGATGATTTTGTAGAAGTAAAGCTGGCAAAAGATGAAGCAGATGAACCAGAATGTGGGTAGTAGCAGCACCAGCCATCTGTTCAGAAATAGTAGTAGAAGTAGTAGTAGGCCTCAGAAATGTGCACCATTATTGTTGAGGAGAAAAAAGGATGATATTGTGGATTCGGAGTCTGACGCCATGCCGTTTAGCCAAGGGTTACAGCATTCCTCCTGCTCCTCCTCCTTGCAGCCCCAGAGAAGGGTTTCAGTGGAGTCCTCTCTGTATTTACTGCCCCTTCCTAACGGGGCATCTTCCTTTATTCTGAGAAGTGGCAAGAAAACCCCACCACACCGTACGGCAGATAGTCAAGAAAGTCTCCCTGATAATCACTTGTGTGAGAGCTGTCACCGTTTGGGATGCCTTGAGGAGGAGGTTTGAGAGGAGGCTGGTGACCCCATGCAGGCTGTGTTGATGATGGTGGTAATATTGGCAACTGTAGCCATTGCATTGGCGGTGGGGGCAGCGACAATGGCAGTCGGGGAAAGCGCAGAGCAAGGGAAGGGTGCCCAGAAGCCCACCATGATATTTCACAGTATGATAAAAGCAGCAGGGAGGGTGAGGGAGGATGACGATTGTGTGCTGGACAGGACCTGGGAGTCAGATCGTGGTGCTGAGAAGGAGGCAACATCAGTGGAGAAGGGTGGTGGCAGCAGTAGCAGCAATAAAGAGCAGAGGCAACATACCTCGCAAAAAACAGCCAGGGTCATGTCTGCTTCAGGATCTGGTGATGCCTCTGACACTTTGGGTGGGTTAGGTCCAAAACGTGCCATAGCTAAGCCAAGCTTGGCTGCCTCTAGCTCTGTGCAAGCAACTTCCGTATGGCATTTTGTGTCCATGTGTGCCTACCATCATCTTCCGTAAGGCTACTGCCTTCATCATGTTGCTGCCTTCCTGCCAACATGTACTATATGGCTGCTGTTTTTGCCACTACCACAGATGCTGCTATTTCTCGCTGCTAATCTCTTACTGACACCGCTATTAACACAAAGGGGCACACTTATTAAGACCAGAGTTTTAGATGCCAGTCTTAATAAACCCCTAAGCAGGCGGTGGATACGCCAGAGTTATGAAGAGGTGCAGGCCTCTCCAAAATTTTGGTACATCCAGCGCCAGTTCTAAATATAAGACAGCTTCCAAGCTGTCTTACATTTAGACCTTTTTCTACGCCTAAAACAGACATAGAATATGGTAAATCAGATGGGCCTATCAGCCTGCCCCTCCCCCGCTCATACTACACCCACTTATTTAGACCTGGGGTGAGCGGGGAAAACAATTGCGCCTCCATCTGTGTCTGAAATACGCCTAATTTAGGCTTATTTCAGAGTAATAAATGACCCCCAAAGTGTCTGCCACTACTACCAGTACCACTACTATTACTACTACTACTCATAGACAGCCGACCTACTGCCTTGTATGTTCCATGCTATGCTCCCTCTACTGTCTCTATACCCTTTCCACATCCACACTGCACTGCTGCTGCTCTCAATTAAAAGGGAGAATGTTTCTAGGGCCATTCAGAAGCCACTTTTTCTTCTGACATTCAACACTTATGCGTGTCGTATGGGCAGGCGTTCTGACCCCGTCAAGATATCATTTTTGGGTGCATGCTCCCCCAACTCACTGCATGTTTTTTTATCACATAGGACTGTGTGTGTTTAAAGGGAACCTGTCATCTCTGAAACACCCCCTGAACTAGATTAAGCGGTGTATAGTGTAAGTGATGCTGAATCCGAATATGTAAGTTTTATCTTCATACTCACTTCCGTTCCGACGCTGTGCTCCCACAAACCAGCAGTAAAATGCACTCACTGGACTCTTCTTTGAGTCCTCTGCATTATATGAGTGAGCACCAGAGTCCAGTGAGTGCATTTTACTGCTGGTTTGTGGGAGCACAGCGTCGGAACGGAAGTGAGTATGAAGATAAAACTTACATATTCGGATTCAGCATCACTTACACTATACATTGCTTACTCTAGTTCAGGGGGTGTTTCGGAGATGACAGGTTCCCTTTAAACATCATCTGTCTACGATAAGGGACAATTTTTGGAAGCTTTGGAATATGAAAAAGAATCACACATGCCATGGTGAGATGCATTTTTAACCCTTAGGGTACCAGTGCCGTACATGTACGGCGCAAAAATCACTGCCGCGGTCAGCGCTGACCGCGGCACATGAGGTGTGCCGCATGTTCAGGATGGCGAGCGGGGCCATTGGGTCCCCGCGCTGCTGTGACGGGGACCCGATGGCTTGGATGGCAGCCTGATGCCTTCCTTAGACATCGTGGCTGCCATCCCTGCGAGCCTATGCGATCCAGCCCCCTGGATCGCACAGGAAGCAGGCTGTAAGTGTATTACTGTGAGTAATACACTTACAGCCAATGCATTACAATACAAAAGTATTGTAATGCATTGTGAAGGGGATCAGACCCCCAAAAGTTAAAAAAAAGGTGAAAAAAAATAATAATAAAAGTTTCAAGTAAAAAAATAAATGCTATTTTCCCCCAAAAAAGTAAAAAAATTGTTAAAAAAAGAAAAAAAAAGAAAAAGTAGGTATATTAGGTATCGCCGCGTCCGTATCGACTGGCTCTATAAAAATATCATATGATCCATCCCGCCAGGTGAACACAGTAAAAAATAAAAAAATAAATACAGTGCCAAAACAGCCATTTTTGGGTCACCTTCCCCCACAAAAAGTGTAATACTACGCGATCAAAAAGGCTTATTTACCCCAAAATGGTACTAAAGAAATCATCATCTCGTCCCGCAAAAAATTATACCCTACCTGAGACAATCGCCCGAAAAATAAAAAAAATATGGCTCTTAGAAAATAGTAACACAAAAAAGATTTTATTCTGTTCAAAAATAAATCTATTGTGTAAAACTTTCCAAAAATAAAAAAAATTAGACATATTGGGTATCGCCACGTCCGTAACAACCTAGTTGAAGGGTGTAGTTTCCAAAATGAGGTCACTCTTTAAGCGTTTCCACTGTAGGGGTACGTCAGGGTCTCTCAATTACAAAATGGTGCCTAAAAACTATTCTAGCAAAATTTGCCTCCAAAATCCGTATGGCGCTCCTTTCCTACTGACCACTGCCACAAACCCATAGAGATGTTTACCACCACATATGGGGTATTTCTGTAAACTGCAGAATCAGAGTAATGTATATTGAGGTTTAGTTTGCTGTTAACCCTTGCTGTGTTGCAAGAAAAAAATTATTAACATGAATAATCTACCAAAAACGTGAAATTTTGAAATTTCACCTCCATTTTCCTTTAATTCTTGTGGAACACCTCAAGGGTTAACAAAGTTTGTAACTGCAGTTTTTTATAATTTGAGGGGTGTAGTTTCTAAAATGGGATCATTTATGGGGGGTTTCATTATGTAAGCCCCTCAAAATTACTTTATATCTGAATTGGTGCTTAAAAAAAATGGTTTTGGAAAATTTGGTGAAAATTTGAAAAATGGCTTCTAAACTTTTAAGCCCTCCTAAAAAAGTAAAATGACATTTACAAAATGATGCCAACATAAAGTAAACATATGGGGAACGTAAAATAATAACTATTTTTGGAGGTATTACTATTTATTTTGAAAGTAGAGAAATTGAAATTTGGAAATTTGCTAATTTTTCCAAATTTTCAGTAAATTTGGGATTTTTTCATAAATAAGGGTGAAATATATTGACTCAAATTTATGACTGTCATGAAGTACAATGTGTCACGAGAAAACAATCTCAGAATGGCCTAGATAAGTAAAAGCGTTCTAAAGTTATTACCACATAAGGTGACACATGTCAGATATGCAAAAATCGGCCTGGGATTTAAGGTGAAAAGTGGCTCGGTACTGAAAGGGTTAAACACACTGCATGTGTGTTTACCCACACATGCTTTACCCATAGCTAATGTCACTCAGACATCATTTATTATTGCTGTCATTGCCTTCTAGAGCTTGGGAAGGAAGGAAGGAATTCATTAAAAAAACAAGAGATAACAAGTTTTCCTAGTCCTGGGAGAATTTTCAGGACAACTGAAGCCACTTTGGTCCGAAACCGAACTTTTTGAAAAATTCAGCGAGCCTGAACCAAACCGAATCTCGAGTGGTTTGCTCATCTCTACTGCTGTATCCCCAGCACGCTGAGTAACTAACCAGCTACCAGGAGTTACATAACAGCAAGCAGTAAGCGCTTGCTGTTGTCAATGCAAAGAGGCAGGAAGAAGCTATTCTACAATATATAGGGACAGTTATATACGCTAACTATCCATCTGATTCCTTACATTCTTGTTTCCGCTCTATACATTCTACAGAAACTGCACTTACCAAAGTGACAAATTACTTCCTGACAGCTAAATGCAATAGTGACTACTCACAACTAATTCTTGTGGATCTCTCTGTAGCATTTGACACTGTAGACCACCATCTCCTACTCAGCATGCTCCATGGAATTATATGACATACAGTATTAAAGCCAATACAAGAACAATAACCTAGGAAATAAAAATATATGACAGAGAAAGAAAGTATAACTGGCCAAGGCCTACTCTATTAAAATATTTTAAACAGGTACATAAAATAAGCCCAGTCACAAATTTAGGCTCAAATAAATAAACTGTACAGTCAATCCATCCTAGAACAGGATGACTTTTCCACCCAGCTAGAGAATATAACTAGCAGTTCCGGTCGGCACTCATAGGTTGTAGCGATGCACGTGGCAGGTAAAGCCCAAATAGGATAATCAAGAAATCCTGGCACTTCGCTATCTTCATTCAGCAATTACTTGGTAATTACTTACTAAAAGTAATTGCTGAATGAAGATAGCAAAGTGCCGGGATTTCTTGATTTTCCACCCAACTAAGGCTACTTTCACACTAGCCTTTACTACTGATCCGGCGAGTAAAGGGGCCCGCCGGATCTGTAGTGATAACACAACCTTGTGGATCCGTAATGATCGGATCCGGTTGTATTATTTTTAACATCTTTTAAACGGATCCGGAATTAACTCCATTGAAAGTCAATGGAGGACGGATCCATTTACTAGTGTGTCACAGCAAACGGATCCGTCCCCATTGACTTGCATTGGGGGTCATTCCGGATGGTGTGGATACCCAGTACGAAGAGCAAACCGCAGCATGTTGCGGTTTGCTCTCCGGTCTGAAGACGGAACGGAATGCTTTCAGGAGCATTCCGTGCTCTTCAGTTCAGTTTTGTCCCCATTGACAATGAATGGGGACAAAACTGAAGTGTTTTATTCCGGTATTGAGTCCCTATGACGGAGCTCTATACCGGAATAAAACAACACTAGTGTGAAAGTATCCTAAACTAATGAAAGGTATTTGAGAATATATCTAAAATAAAGTAATATTTAAATATTTTCATATTCCCGGAGAAGCCATTTAATGATACTGTTCTCATGGTTTTCTTCCTATTTCTCTGGCCGCTTTTTCAGTGTCTCATTCACTGGCTCTACTTCTCCCTCTTGCTGCTGGGGTTCCTCAAAGTTCAATCCGAGGTCCTCTCCTTTTTTCTCTATACACAGCCCCTATTGGACAGACTATCAATAGATTTAGTTTTCAGTACCATCTCTATGCTGACGATAACTACACACTTCATGGCATGACATCACCCCTGCCATACTACAGAACACCAGTGATTGTATATCTGCTGTCTCTAAGATCGAGTCCTTTCTTTCTCTGAAACTAAAAATCTCAAAAGCTAAACTACTTGTGCTTTCTCCATCTATTTTCCTACCTAAACCTGATATCTTCCTCTTAGTGTTTGGCATTACCATAACACACAGTTAGCAAGCCCAATGTATCAGTGTTATGTTTCACAATGATCTCTCATTCAGCCCATATATTCAATCTCTTACTTGCTCATGCTGCCTGCACCTCAAAATTATATCTAGAATCCATCCCTTTCTTACTGTGAAAACAAAACTATAATTGTGACCCTGATCCATTCTCGTCTTGATTACTGTAACTCATTACTAATTGGCCTCCCTCTCACTAAAGTCTCCCCTCTCCAATCTATCCTTAAAGTGCAACTGTTGTTTCATTTTTTATACCCTAATGGTATAGGACACCCTGCTGTATAAGTGCTTTTGTGCTTTAAAATGTAATCATTTTCGGTTTTACCTGATAATAACTCCCAAAATGTGTGCTACTTTCCCATTCTGCAGCCTCTTCTCACAGCATTGTCATGTGCAGGCCGTATCCTCTCTGATATAAACAAGATACGGGGAGAGCACTGGGAGGAGGAGCACAGCCCTGAGTACCTGGGCAGAAAGTGGAGGGGGCAGGGCTGCTTTAGATGGTGATATCTCCTGAATGGTAAAAACACGCAGCTGGTCTTGTTAGAAAGCTGACAGTCCAGGCTTTCATACAAGACCAGAATAACAGCTAAAGTCCAAGCAACAGAGGAGAAATCACTGTTAGAAATCGAGTCCGGAATAATTGCAGGTAAAATCTCCTTTTATTTTCACTTTCAGCTTCATTCACAGCATCCCGATTTCTATTAGTGATATCTTCCCCTGTACTGAACAGATTGCTGTCATTCTGGTATTGTCTGAAAGCTTAGAATGTCAGCTTTCAAACAATACAAATACATATCTCTAGCTCAGGGATCAGCAACCTTCGGCACTCCAGCTGTTGTGAAACTAGAACTCCCAGCATGCTCCTTCCACTTGTGTGGGAGTTTAGAGAGAAGCCAAGAAAGTGTGCATGATGGGAGATGTAATTTCACAACACCTGGAGTGCCGGAGGTTGATGACCCCTGCTCTACCTGGTACCAAACCAGAGGTATGAGAAGCTAAAGCAGCTCCCCTCCCTCCCTGTCAGTGTGGAGGAGAATGAGGGAGCAGCTGCAGAGCTGACAGGTGACTATTAAGAGTCTAAAACAAAGGCTTACTGATGTCATGTAATTGCATGGCTTGTCTCTGTTGAGCTGTATGTGAGAGGATACACACCGCTTTGGGGTAATGGGGGAAGTTATCTGCATTCTGATTGGTCCAGCTTGTTCATGTGAGGTGAGCAAGGGCTTATGGGAAGTGAGTAAAATACAGTATGGCCTCAAGGACCTGGCAAACATCATCACAGGAAGTGCAGCAGAGGCCATCTTAGGAAGATGCTGAAATAGAGACACAGAGAAATAGTGTTGCTAAGGGCTGAATACAGACATCAGAAAGGTAACATTAACTGAATAATAAAGCTTCATGTATATCTGCCCTTCAGCATCACATATGTTAAGTTGGATGCAGGCAGATTTTTTAATTGAAGTGATTTAGAAATTTGCTAATTATGCCATTCTCTATTAAATTAAATTGTATGACTCTTTATTGCAGCATCTATCTGCATCTACCTGTTTAACCACTACTCTGATGCGTCCACCCTGTGCCAGGTATTACACTGGTTGCCCATACAGTACTGGATTCGATTTAAACTTCTCATTCTCACCCACAAAGCAGCACCCCCTACATTTCCTCCCTCATTTCTGTCTGCCATCCTACCCATACTCTGCGATCTGCAAATGTTTTATGATTAAAAACCATCATAATCCGAACGTCTAACTCTCGTCTCCAATACTTATCCTGAGCTGCACCAGTTCTCTGGAATTCCTATCCACAGTTTCAAAAACACATCTTTCTAGGTTGGTCTATCACATTCCTTAACCCGTTCGCTACCAGCGCCGTGCGGTCTTTAAACATGGTGCCCGCTCACGCGTGCTGTTTCAAACAGCAGAGGCCCGTGGCTAATATCTGTGACTGGCAATAATGCCAATCGTGGACATTACTGCCTTTAGATGCTGTGATCAAGTGCAGCAATTGGGGATACCGGTAATGAATTCTAATAGGCTGGGTGTACAAAAAATTTGAAAAAAGTAAAAAACAAAATGTAAAAAAAATTGTAAAACTTCAAATTACCCCCTCTCCTTAGGAAAAAAAAACAAAAATATAAACACCATGGGCATCACCACGTCCTAAAACGCCCACACTATCAAAACATCATCGCTTCTCTTACCCCAAAAAATGTAATAAAATGTGATCAAAAAGTCGCACACACACACACACACACACACACACACACACCAAAATGGTATCAATAAAAACTACAGCTCGTCTAGCAAAAAATGAGCCCCCACACAACTCAGTAGATAACTATAAAAAAAAGTTATGTGGGTCAGAATATGGTGATGTAAAAAATTTTTTTTTAAGTTTTAATTTATTTTTTCAGTATTTAGACCTATAAAACCTATACATATGTGGCATTGTTGAAATCATACTGACCCAGAGAATGAAGTGCGCATGTCAGTTTTGTGGCAAAGGGAATGCCGTAGGGACAAAAACTGTGGAGAATTTGCCTTTTTTCCCAATTCCACCCCAATTGGATTTTTTCCCAGTTCCCACTACATTGTATTTCACATTAAATGGTGGCATTAGAAAGTACAACTTGTGCTGCAAAAAACAAATCCACATATGGATGCAGGAAGAGAAAAATAAAAACCAAACAAGACTCACCCAATACTGTATAAAGGCATGTACACACACACTATATAGCATACAGATATGTTTCCTGAACAGGAACAAGAAAAACATACCCATCAAAAATATCAAAAAAATGTCAATTTATTATACATAATCAGTAAAACATATAAAACACTATGAGTCAGGGATAACAATGTCAGAAATAGGTAACAATAACCTTAATGCTGTGTGTAAACACAGACCTACAGCCCTACTGCCCCTGAAAAGAATGTATTACATGACCGAAAAGAAGAAGGGATAACAGGTGAGACCAGATACTAAATGCAAGTAATATATAACCAAGCCTATATCCAGTTACATAGTAATATACAAGAGGGACGTCCCATGATGAATAAAGGCTGGAAAAATAATCAAGCAAATATAAATATTAGCCTCCACTGGGCTCACCTGTAGACATGATCAGGGGAAGAGAGCTGTAGTATAGCCAGGTAAATGCCTCAGCGCGCGTTTCGCCCTTGTAGCTTTGTCAGGAGGTGGAAAAATAAAAAAAGTTATGTCTCCGGGAAGATATGAAAGAAAAAGTAGAACACAAAAATTAAAAAAAAAACTCTGGTATCCTAAGGGTTAATCTAACTATTCTCCCTTCACTGCTCCTTCATCATCAATCTTCTGAACCTGATCCATAGACAAATATCCCCACCCCATGCAACCAGAAGCACTACAAATATTGGCTGGTGGCTGGCTCTGGCAGCTTCATATATACCCCCCTATTTTAATATGGCTGAACCAACTATATACCAAACAATACCAAACAATATAATAAAAGATTATTATTATCACTAGTGTTCAGCGAATCAAAGTGCCCGAAGTGGACTTCAATCCGAATTTCAGGAAAAATTACATTTGTCACGAAGCCGAATTTCCTTGTGCTTCTTCGTGGTAACGAACCAATTTTTCCTGAAATTGTGGTAAAAATTTTAAAAAATCATATTTGCCTCATCTATTTGAGTGCAAAGAGGACACTGCGCCCATCTTGCTTGAAGATCCCGCGCATAGTGACGCATCACATCGCTACGCCAGCTGACATGTTGACGTCATCACGTACCATGCAACATTTCACGCTGGATCTTCAAGCAAGATAACTAAATGCTAAAATGCTTTAATATGGATCTCATCGCTGATCTTGGCATCTGAGCGATTGAACTACAGGGTGGTGGCACAATCGCCGTTCCCTGTCATTGCACCCACTATTTACAAAGGAATGTGCTTCGTGACGAAGTAATTTGTTACTAACCTTTTTTTTTTTTTAATTCGGTGAAAATGTCGAATTTTAGAGAACTTTACTAATTGCTGCATCTGTACATGCTTCAAGATTCAAGTTAAAGGGATATTCCCATCTCACAAATGTAGTTTGTATAGTTAGATATAGCCATACCAGTATTATTACTAATAGAATGTATTTATATAAAATGTACCATTTAGAAGATTTACTTATTGGTATATCCATTGTCCCACACGCATCAGTCAGGCCGTTGCCCCTAGTTACGACCACCGTGGCCATGTAGTAGTGGTGGCCGGTCTGCTCCTGTTCAAACCCGCTCTGAGGTAACTGCTGTATTGTGAACGCACATTACATGAGCATGCGGAGACACATCTTAGGGTTGTAGTATTTTTGTCTGCACTTCGAAAACACAGAGAAAAGGATTCTGTTCCAAGATCAATTTATCTCTATGGAGCAGGATCCGTTTATAAAGTCTGCGTTTTGGATGGATACTGACCATTGCGTTTTGGACTGGTAGTGTCCAAAATGCAGATGTGAAAGTACCCGAAGATGTGTCTCCGTATACTCCTGCAATGTGCGTTCACAATACAGCAGTTACCTCAGAGCGGGTTTGAACAAGAGCAAGCTGACCACCATTACTACATGGCTGCGGTGGCCGTAACTAGGGGCAACAGCCTGACTGATGTGTGTGGGACAATGGATATACAAATAGTCAAATCTTTTAAATGGTACATTTTATATAAATACATTCTATTAGTAATAATATTGGTATGGATATATCTAACTATACAAACTACATTTGTGAGATGGGAGTACCCCTTTAAGGTGCTGCACAGCGGTTACCATAATTCACGTGCACTTATGGCGGTTGAGATTAAAAACTATTTGCAGTATAATTATAAAGGCATGTTGAGCTATGTAGAGTTCATATTATCTTAATGTTTCCATTATGGACATTATGAACATTCAATGTTTGTCATCTCACAGACAAGCTAAACGTATAGGCAAAGCCTGCGGCAGTTACAATCCTCAATTGACATGTTAAACAGTGTGGATTTGCTAAAATAGCAGATGAAATTAAACTATAATGGATAAGAAGCAAGTATTGTATGGACTTGTATGTCAGACACACCTGGTAAAAATTGTCTTCTGGAAAGCTGAGAAGGTTTGCATATTTGCTGCCAAGAAAGGGTTCTTTAATGGGTGTATTCAAATTTAGATGTAATCCTCTATATAAATGTGCCTGGGTCAGTCTCAAAGCAGAAAACTTTTGTCCGGCAGATAAAGAAAGTTAATCTGTTTTTCTTTCTATCTTATTTGCGCAGAGATGTCAACTGTGGGGAAGGTAAGTTCTCGTGTATCTGAATGAAAACAGCATGATATGCATTGTAACTTGTGTAGGATATAGAAATGACTGCAAAAGCTATGGCTGGTGAATATCTTTCTAAATGTCCATAAAATGTTACTTTATGGTTTTAACATATACATTATAGTAGACAAATCTGTAAGAAAAACATGCACATAATACACAATACACCCACAAAGACACAAGGAACATGTCTTCATCAAAAAACTCACCTTCTCTTTAAACGCTAGGTAAACTTTAGGTTGAATAAGATCATTACATCTTCTGTAATATGCAGAGTTAATGTGAATATACTGTACATCACACTTTATATATGTTTAGCGTGTGTTATAAATTAAGTGTGCTCTGCTCGACAAAAATCAGACTGAAATGATCAAGTCAATACACATGTAATAGAAATGTGTAGAGCTGCACAGCTCTTATTCATAAACCTGCTGTTATCTACTTCTCTGTAAATCCACCTCTTTGAGATTTGTCTGTGACAGAACTTTAATTCTCTTATGTCCTATGAGTATAAGCATTATTCTTCATGAGAGGTTTTATTGCATAGAATTCGGTTTTGGTCCTTGTGTAGAGAGATATTACTTTTCTATATATGTATCTCTATGTTTTAATAATCTTTGATAGTAAGATCAGACCTACTGTACAACCTGCATGAAATCAGATAGTAAAAAGGAAAGCGGAAATTATATTTACATTTCTATAGGGCTCACAATTACCTGCTAATCAATTACAAGGGCAAATAAGGAACGACAAAGTGTAATTACTGACGCATGTTTCTGATTATGTAACTCTGTAATAACTGGAAAACATCACGTTGTATCTTATCATTTGCACAATATTTTAATTTTACACGACATTACATGTACATTGTAATTTATTACTTTAAATGGTAGAATCCACCCACTGAGGAAATCCTATGTGTCATTTTCATTTATCCCATATAGCCCTACTGTTTTAAAGTGTTAAGGTGGATTTAGACAGATTATCGGGAACAACTGTTCCTGCAAATGCCATTTCCCGACAATCCCGATCACCCGATGAACTAGTAAAATGCTCGTTCATTAGATGATCCATCGTTCATGCAGGTACCCCAATCATCGTTTCTGGGCAGCAGATCAGACTGTCTAAACAGCGACCTGCTGCCCAGAAACAATGATTCCTTATGCGGACGAGCGATGGCAATAGAGATCCCTCGCCCTCATACTGTGGAGGAGATCGCTGCATGTAAATGAGTTGCATTGAAGTGAATGGAGCTGAAGTGCTATACCACAAACAACCTGTGGAAAGGTGCAGTGCTGTTTTTAGAAGAAAGCAGCAATGTTTTTTTTTTTTTATCAACCCCTTTAAATACATTTCTATTTTTTCCACTATATCCAGAATTGCAAATATTTATTTTACAAACATTTTTAGGTTTAATTGACATTTTTCTTTCATCCAGATAGGAGCATGTTACTGTTTGTTACCCTCAAGCGTGCAGTAGGTGCATTTTTACAGAATTTTACCACCTGGACATTCAAAACATATTTCTCCGCAGCAACAGACAACTGGTTGCTGCTTTTCTCCCTGTAGCTAATATTTTATCTGAGCTATTTTACAGAGATTTTCATCAAAAAAATCTAAGAATGGTTATTTATATTCTCTATCTTAGGACGCCTTCACATGCGGCAGATTTTGTGGCATAAAATAGTGTGACTGAAAATCAGTTCCATTCATTTGAATGGGGCAGCAAATGCATGGATTTATGCAAGCTCCATTACAGTGAATGGAACTGATTTTCATTCGTGGAATTTTCTACCCCAAAATCTGCCACATGTGAAGGCGCCCTTAAATACAGGGAAATTCTCCCAAAATATATGCCTTAACCTGCCCATTGACATTAATTAGTAAAACACGTGCCAGATTCGGTATATATGTGGGCATAGTTTTGCATCGACTTAAAAGAGTAGTCAACTAAGTTCTTCAGCGCAAATGCATGAAAAAAAAAGCAGTATTCTTTTTTAAAAGGAGTTAAAGGCAGATGTCTGAGGTGTTTGTAGAATGTTATATTAATCCATTCCCTCCAAATGTAATACTCAAATACGACGTGAACCTAACCTAACAATACTGATGCTACTTGAACTGAGAACCAATAGAGTAGTGAATCTTTTTCTCACGTTACATGGTCAAGCAGTATCTGCAAAAGTGGAGTTGCCCTTTAAGACTAATAATAGTACCAATAGCAGTAGTAGTAATAATAATAATAATACTGTGAAGTCCCAGTTTTAGAAGATTTATTAGTAATCATTGTATATTGGTCAGTAGTTATTTTCAGTATTGTAGTTACTTATTACACATTAAATTGAAGTACATAAATATCCACTACATAGAGACCTTCTGTGGTGTGAATTCCAGCTTACTATTACGGGCATGCACTCAAGAGCTGGAGTAGAGGGAGGGGCAGGAAAGCGTTTTACTTTGTTATGAATGTGCTTGGCAGGCGCTGTGTTGCCTTCTGAGGTCATTCAGGGATAAAACCAGTACATAGGACTTATGTAGCAGTAACTGGTTTGCATGAAGAAACTGGACAAACAGGCAGCACCCAGATTGGTCTTCTGGTCCTTTGTTCTACTGTGCTAATAACCACCAGATAACAGTTCAAAAACATGCAAGGAATATCAATGCTGTCTACAGTCCAATATCTTAATACATGAATTCATAATGCTAAAATGCCCTTTCATTGTTTCCTTACTGCTCTACCCTATTTGTTAAAGCCAAGTTTGAACATTACATCTTTGGCCCCTTTCACACGAGCAAGTTTTCCGTACAAGTGCATGAATTGAATGCATTGTATCGACACTGAATCCTGACCCATTCATTTCTATGGGTCTGTGCACATGAGCGTGGTTTTTCAAGCATCATCTCTGCGTTATGTGAAAATCACAGCATGTTCTATATTCTGCATTCTTCACACAGCCCTGCTCCCATAGAAGTGAATTCGGCTTCCGTGAAAAACACAAGTTTTTTCCTGAACAGATTCGGACATCGTTCGTGTTAAAGGGGCCTAATAGTCTTAAAGTTTTTGACTGTAATACAGTGTATGGCAGATTTATGAAATTGTCTAGAAGAAAACTGTTTTTATTGCCCACAGTAACCAATCACAGCACAGCATACAATTTTCAAGGAAAGAATACAAAACCCAAAAGCACATGGAAAATCCAGTCAAAACATCTCTGTGCTAACAAATATATAAAAAGTAAATAACATAGTGCCACCTACGTGTAATTTAGCAGCAAGTCATAGTGCTTCCATCCACACTGGTCACACAGTCATATAAATAGGGTGTCTAATGTATATTACTGTGATTGCAATTGCAAGTATTATTTTATTGTCCACAATAATTGACATAACTGATATTGTGTTGTTATCACTATTCTGAGGTATAAACACATAGGGGGCCATTTATTATCCAGAAATACGTCTGTATTAGCCATATTTCTGGCGCAGATTGCAGCGCAACGGTTAGTTGCAGCACAATCTGTGACTTTTCCTACTCACGCCAGGGCGTGGGGTGGGCGGGGAATAGCGCGGGCGGGGAAGAGGCCCGTCTCATTCACCATTTTCTATGCCTGTTTTAGGCGTAGAAAATGGTCTAAATGTAAGACAGCTTGGAATGTGATGGATGTGCCGAAGCTATGTAGAGGCCTGCGCCTTTTCATAACTTTGGCAGATCCACCGCCAGATATAGGGGTTATTAAAACCAGCGTCTAAAATGCCAGTCTTAATAAATGACCCCCATAGCACTTAGAACATTTAAAGCTCATTTTTTGTTTTCCAGTGTGTTTGTAAGTATTCAAATTTAAAAAATAAATAAATAAATAAATAAAATAGATCAGCAACCGTCAAACAGCTATGGATATGTAATAAGTCAAAAGTTGGTGCTGAAGGGTTCCTGCACTGGATTCATGGGTTCTCTTTATAATGATTTTAGGCTGATTGTAGCAAAAAATATTTTAACTCTTAATACAATTCTGCTGTTTGTTTTAGGTCATAAAATGCAAAGCGGCCGTCGCTTATGATTTTAAAAAACCATTGGTTATTGAAGAAATTGAAGTTGCTCCACCTAAGGCTCATGAAGTTCGTGTCAAGGTAATATGATTTAGATTTTGGATTTATTTAGGTATTTATTTTGCGGTTTTAAAACACAGTAAGATTAGATACTTTTTTAGTAACCTATCATTGAAGTGAGATTCAAGTTGTAGAAGTGAAAAGTGACCTATAGGAAATAATTAATCCTCAGCACCGGTCAGATGTAATTCAGATCTGTCTTCTCACATCTGCATTTTGCAGGTTATGTTGGGCTTTCTGTCACTTTTGCCAGCAATAATAGTGCATCATACAAGTCTTTGCCATCAAAACTATGAAAAACTTTGACATTGTAAGTTCATGGGGTCAATCAGTCAATATGATGGATCTGCCACTCTGTTGGTTTCATTATAAATGGAAGAAATACCAGGTGTGAAGAGAGATTTAGGGTATCTTTGACTTTCTCTTTTCTGTACAGATGTTCTCTAGTATGTCTTTTTTTATACTCAGATACTTTCTGTAGGTTTTTTTTTTTCATTTGAAACTAATTGCGGAAGGCAGAATTAGAGTTTTAAATTAAAGAGGTTGTCCCATCTCGGTCTTACATGGGGGAGATGGGAATAACTCACAGTAAGCACCGACCTGGGGTGACAGAGTTGTGGAAATGACCTAACTCCAGCCACCCCGGGCAGGCACTTACTATGGGTTATTCCTATCTCTACCAAGAGAAGCTGGGACAGGGCAACCCCTTTAGTCAAAA